>VDFB02181691.1:0-21032 GCA_007258455.2 Sequoia sempervirens
TAATAATTATATTAATTATTAAATGTCTACCTATAGGAGTTTCTTTTAGGGTTGCACAATATCCTTTTATAGGGATTCATCATTGTAATTTATCTCTCTCAGATGAATACATTTTTCATCTTTCAGAGCACCCTTGCTTGTTTGTCTCCATCTCTTCTTTCTGTGACAGGTTATTTGCATGCAGGTGATCTTTGGGGTCTGTGGAGTTGGCTTTCTCGCTTCTACAGCAGTGTAACTCAATGAAGGCAATCAGATATTAATCGCCCAATTTCAATTAACATGCAGTGATTAATACTCATTAGCAAACAACAGCAATGGGAAATAATAGTAATCAGCAATTGATATACTAAAGGAACCGATTGATATTAAAGTCTGGACCCACAAATAAAGGTACCGATCATGATAAGTATATAACAAGGCAGCGATCATATGCAGTTAATGCTAGTCTCTTAACAAAAGGTCATAACCTTTCAAAGGGAGACAACTCTTCAAGGAGATACCTCTCTTCATGAAGGCATGGAGGTATATATGTGTGATCAAGGACAGAACTATAGGGGACAGACACGGAGCAGTCTTTTGAGAACAGAGATAAGTGTAAGAAGATATGCATCAGTTGGGAAGAGAAGAATTAGAACTAGAAGGGACGTGCTCATAAGAAACCAATCAGCCTTCATTGGATGCATGAATAAGACACTTAAATCTGGGGTAGTCTCAAGATAACTCGCATAAAGTAAAAGCATATAGATCTCAACACCATACAGTTTGGTATAGATTATAGAGATGATGTGCGAATAATTATTCTAGGAACAAGTCTCATCTCCCCTCACACACACGTATCATAGTGCTGCTACAGAAGATAAGTACTTAGAAGGTATTCTTTAAATGAGTAGATTACATATTTATATACAGGTAGATAGATCGATAAGATTTATGATTAAGCAATAATGATGCTTGCAGCAATTATTGAGCCATACGAGTAAGTATGATATTTTAATAGAAGTATGGATAATAGATTCTTATTTACTTGATTTACACTAACAATATCTCCCGAGTATTAAGGGCAGGTCGTCTGAACAAGAGAAGGATCAGACCAGCAATCACAAGGAACCCATCCAGTCCACCACAGCAGGTTGTCAATTATTAGATATATATATCTATCATATATTCAGGTGTATTTCTGCCACTCATTGCTTCACATTCAAATAAGTATATTCTTGTATAAATAAAGTATATCTCTACCCATAATCGTCCACCATGTATGCATAGTACTTGTAGATAATAAAGCAGATCTCTATGATTGAAATAGTGTATTAATCTGTCTGAAAACCCACCTTGTGGGAAGGGCTTGAGGAAGCAGTGAGAGCATAAAAGATCCCACTCAAGATCTCCGCCCAATCCCAAAGTGAGGATGGGCCTGAGGAGTGGTAAGTGCCAAGACCGCTTGTGATCTCCACCCATTCCCACAAGTTGGCATGTGCCTTCTGAGGTTGTGATATGGATGGGGAAAGCAGGTACAAGTCGCCAAGGGGGAGAGTTATGATATACAACCTCTTAGGCTTGGCATATGACTTCAGGCAGACCCTCCATGTCCCTCCTCCTAGTTTGTCATATGTTGCTTTTTTGAATATCTAAAAATGTGATGTAATTGTCTAATGCTAACAAATATATATGCATATTGGGGAATGTTGTTCATGTGGTGAATGCAGGTTTCAATCCAAGATCACATCATTAAAGAATTATTTATTTGATAAGGTGAAATCCCTAACCCTATTTTGTGGAATTTGTGATCAATATGCGAATTCTAGGGCAAATTAGGACAAGGGATATTACACTTCTTCTAGGAAATCTTTCCATCGAATCAAATATTCTATCATTGTTTTATTTCTTAACTTTTTCTTTGAAATTTATAATAACCTCAAGAATCAAAATCAGTTTTCCTTCATCATAAGTGGGTTTATTTTTAACAAAGGAATAATTTGACTTCCTAAGCTCTCTTTCTTGCGATGGTTGTAGATGTTACTAAACATTGTGCAACCCATCCTATTTGTACATTCCTAAAACATCCTTCCATTTTTTTAGCTGTTATAACTCTAGGAGCTCCCCCAATAATGCCTTGTAACACTACATCTTTACCCTCTAATTTGAACCTTAATTCCATCATCTGATAATTTTGTGTGAACTCTCCCAAAGAGTGTAGCCATTGTACGTCTAAGACCGCATTGGTTTCTCTTATGCCCACCACATAGAAGTCATCTTGCATCTTATGTCTACCAAGGGTAACCTCCAATTGTTGAATTTTCTTAGTGCATGGGATGATAAAACTGTCCACCACAATAATATTGAATTTGTTGAAATCTTCTATTTGTAACCCTCTTCTAGCAACTAATCCTTCATCAATGAAATTGTGTCACTCCACTATCAATTAAGACTATAACTTTGTGCCCTTGTAGGACCCCTCATACTCGAAAAGGATAATATTTAGGAGCACCTAGCAAGGTTGCAAGTGTGCCCTTTGAATATTCACTTCCTTCTTTAGTTTCACATTTTAACTACTTCAGGTTTTGATTCTTCTTCCTCATCGAACATGACTTCTATGCAATGCACTTGACCTTTTCCTCGATAACGGTATCTAGGTTCCCATGGTTTTCTACAAGAAAAATAACTTGTTTCAACACAACTCATTTTTGGTTACTTTATCAAATTACTCTTGACTGTAATGTCTTTTGTTGAGAAAAACCCTTTTGAAAAGGTTCCAAATTTAACCCTATAGAAGGGTTTTCTTGAAAGAACTTGTTCTTGGATACAAAAGTTTCTAAATTCAAAGCTCTTTTGATAGCTTCTTGAGGGGTTAATGGATCAAATGCCTTAATTAAATCCCTACAAGGTTCACTTAATCCTTCGATAAAAGGGACAATTACTCTTCTTTCTGAAACATTGGGCACCATTATTGATAATCTTTGGAATTCTCCTACATATCCTTCCACTCTATCTTTTTGTTTCAATTGTGCCAATTCTCTAAAATGGACTTTCGGATCCTTTTTGTCAAATCTCTCAAGTAACCTTTTGCAAAATTCATCATATGTGTCTATAGTCTGTGACCTTGGGTAACCAACCCATGGTACCACCATTTGTGAGCTGATCCCTCCAATTGTAAAGTTGCAAATTTGATGGCATCGTCCTTGGTCATTCGTTTCAATGATAGGTATGTATCTAATTTATGCACCCACACACAAGAAGTACTCTTATTAGATCAAATGTAGATAATGTTAACTTACCCAAAGCTTGATGGTGTTCATTTTTTCTTAGTTGTGTCTAGGCTCCATTCTTAATCCATTTCTTCCTCTCTTCAAGGAGATTGCTTATAAAATTTCTCCATGGAGATTTCTATATTCTACATAACAAGCATTGATATCATCATGCTTTGAGTTTTGTGTTTCTTCAGCAGAAACTTCTTCTCCCCTTTGAATGAACACGGGACAAAGGGATATATCCACAAACCAAACCTTGGTTCTTTGTGTGTGACTTTTATGCTCATTATTGTTACTATTAAAAATTTTCCCATCTTTGATTATGGGAAGTTTTTACATTATTTATCTTATGTAACATTTGTGTCATCATATCTATCATAAGGTCAAATTTTCTATCTATTTCATTTGCATAATCATAGTTATCATTTTCTCTGACCATTTTCACCTCTATTGTTTCGGAATCCAAAGGGGGCTTCACTCACTTTGTCCTTAGAATTTTGAATCTTTTTTAGTTCTCTTTGATAACATATGTTGCCTTTGTCATTTGATTGCATATAAAAATAAACTCAAGGCTGGCAAGATCTAACTCTGATACCTTTTGTAATGTCCCCTTCTAAAATTTCTTTGTTTTCTTTAAATATAATAAACCTTATCCTCTTATCTCTGCTGTAAATCAAGGGTTTTCATCCACTAACTCAGTGATGGAAATTAAGGGGTTTCCATCCTTTAATTTCAAACCTTAAGGGTTTCGTCTTCAGGTTGTTGAACCACAGTTCACACTCCACAAGGAGTAATAATATAAAATATCTTCACAAAAAATGACATCTCCTTCTCCTTGATTGATCTTCCTTATATACCTTTTTTCTTGAATAGACATAACTCTTCACATGCCTTTTGACTTCTATTAAAACTAAACTTCACTTTCATTTCAGTTTTGTTGTTTTGATTAAGATAAAATGGGAAGGGTCCGGACCCATTACAAAACAGCCATGAAGGCAAAACAATGGGGTCTCACAAGAGGTGAGACAGCAGGAAAGCAAAAGAAAAAGAGAATAGAAACTAGCAACCAGCAACCAACAGAAACGAAGTCAGGACCAGCAGAAGACCAGCACCCTGAGGAGACCAATTACAGTTCTCCAAGAAGATGGAGGCCTTTTATGGCCTACCTCTCCTTGGTGAGGAATTGAAGTCTATCCTCAAAAGACAGGGCTTTTGGATTCTTTTTACCAGTATTATCCACATAAGCAGGCAGCACTTTTCTCCAGAGTCTTACCATTTTTGTTGGAGCTGGTATGGGGGGCATCGGAATTTTCCTCCCTAGCTCATGACGGTTTTGAAGTTCTTGTTGAAACACCTGTATAGTGACCGTCGTATTCTTCATAGTTTCTTTACTATACTCGATAACCTCCTGCAAACTGGAGAGAATAATTTCAGTTTTGTTGTTACTAATCCTTCCTTAAGAAAATAGCAGGCATCCTTAAACTTCAGCGCTGCACACTAAGTAAATTCTAATTATTTTAGACTGCCGCTGCCTAGCATTACCAGATAGTATATTTTTTGTTGTAAGGAGGAGGCATTTCACATCAGCAGAGTCTTCCACAGCCCCTCCATTTGCAGCCTTTGTTTTGAAGTGGAGTCGTCCTGCAATCATCTGGTTTTGCATTGTCAATATGGTTGGGAGATATGGAGCTGGTTTTTTAAAAATGGCAACTCAGTCGCAAAAGTCTCAACTCTCTCATAGACTGGATTGAAGCTTAGACTCCTAAAGTTAGATACACTTTGAGGTTGATTTGGAAGGTCGTTGCATATAATCATATAAAATTTCCGCTTTATGAGGAAAATAATTTTAAAAGATGAATCCCATGGGGGGTTTGGTGCCAAAATCAAGGCAGCTATTTCTGAAGTTTTCAATGCCTGGGCAAAATGTAACAGTGGCATTCACTGTCACAAGACTCGCCTAAGCCTTCGCCAGTTCTGAAAATGTATTAAGTGACCAACTATGTAGTCTCCCCTCAATAATGAGTTCCGATTGGATATGCCTAAGAAACATTAAGTTATCTGGAAGGCTGGTACCCTCCCCGCCACAATTTTTGAAAGCTCAACTTGATGGTGCTGTCAAGGAAAATCTGGGTTCTGCTGGTGGTGAGAGAATTTTAGAGATTTTCCTTAAAGTTTGAATGCTTAGCCCAGTTACGGAAGCCCAACTTTGATTCCGTGTGCCCGTTTACCTATGCGATTGTCGTCAGACTTGCTTCATAAACAATTCAATTTTTAAAAAGAAATAAAAAATTAAGTGGACAGAGCATTCAATTGTGAGTTGTGTTAAGAGTACAAATTTCATTGCAGCTCTTGTTTATCCCCAACATGCCCATCGTTATATTATGGGTTAGTAAATATGCTTACACTAAAGGTAGCTACGCGGAAAACTCTGAGTGTTTCATAAATCTGGATTATTAAAAAAAGGCGTAGTGCAGAATTACATACCAAGGATATCACTTGCCAGCTCTCGAAATCGAATATGGCGACGGCCATTTTTCTCACAATTGTCAAGTACTCTGGACATAAGGTAATAAGAGTAGAAGCTAACAGCCCCAGCCATAGACAGGGAGAGAAGTCCCACCGTCCATCCCATGCAAGAGAAGGCATATGGCAGCGTAAGAATGGAAGGCCCCACAATGGCAGTCGTCAAATGAAATCCTGCATGCCACCATGTTCCTGTAACAACAGAAACAACTAACTTAATTTTTTATCCACATTTATGTGCTTGGTACTTCTAGTCCCACAGTAATTCCATGTTGAATATGTATGGACCGGCTACTACTCAAACTTTAGACCCGCATAGAACACTCTTACAATCCTACAAGTAAGCTACGAACCCTCTATATGCCATATAGGTAAGAAAATGGCTTCTATCAAGTTCACCATAAAACACTGAGCATATACACAAATTCTAAGGGTAGTTACAAAATACCTTTAGAGACCAAAACAAAGGCTGCGCCACCATCTCCATCTGAATCTCCACTTTTTCTATTATTATCTCCTCCTTTATTACTACCAATTCTCTCTTCTTCTCCTCCTTCTCCTTCTCCTCCTCCTCCTCCTCCATGCTGATGCAAAAAATCCTCATCTGTACTGGTGGGAAGCTTCGCATACTCCATTTTCGTCCCACAGTTTCTTCACATACTGTATTTTCAACGGAATAAGCAAGGCAGTTACATCAATGCGATCACAAACGGTCCGTTAATGCTTTGGACGGAATATTTAACAGTCTTCCCATAAGAAAATGTCAACGTTGGAATTTGGAAATTAAGACAGAGAGGGGAGAGTAAACGCAAACTGCCGATGACAAACCCAAAATTTAATTTAAGCAAACTGCTTTGAAAGAATTAGTGATCAAGAATTTAATTTAAGCAAACTGCTCTGAAAGAATTTCAGTGATCAAGAATTTAATTTGAGCAAATTTAATTGGAACCAGAAGTTTAAGGGATCAAAAGTCCCATTCTTAATGCATTTTCAAATTCCTTTTAATGTTGATTCTTCTATTAAGAAATCAGTTATTTTGGGAAGCCTTGCCTCCTGTTGATGTGATTTTTATGACCGCACCAATCAATAGAACAAAATAGTCGAAGGCTACTCCGTTCTCTCTTGATCAAAGTATTTTGTGTGCTAAGATTGCAGAAAGTTTGCACGTTCAACTCCAAGGTTCGAAATACTTGGAATACCCTCAGTTGGTTTGATGTGAATTGCTGTTTTCACGAGGGGACTTACACAATTGTTCAGAATACTTGCAGTAAACAACAGATGTATGCTTTGAAGGGGATTTTCGTGTGAATGATTTAGCCTTGAAGTGCGAGTTTCCTAAAGCTAACCAAAGTGTGTGGAATTAAAAAGGATGCAAGGTCTAGAAGATCTAAATTCTAACCTAAATGCAAGGGATGTTAAGCTTAATTTCAATGAACTTCAACCAAACGTTGTCTAGCCTCCTGTTGGACAGCTTCGACAAGGTTAGTGCAATCTTCAAAGGAGAAAAAGGATGTTCAAATCACGATTCAATGATGCAAGTACCATCACAACGATGCATAGCTACACATGAATCTTGACCGAAGTTAAGTACAAAAGTTTTCCAGTTGACCACGCAAGACAAACTTACCATCAGTAAGATTGTTAGTGGTATGGATTCAAGAAGCTCATTTACATCAAACATAAACACCCATAACTAACTATTAGCATGAAAATTAAATCCTACTTGAAGTCAAAGGAAGAAGAAACCTCACAAACTACTCACAACAAAAGTTGAATTCACCATCAATGAAATGCTTTTATTATGATTAGCCTTCGTGACAATCTCTTACAAAAATTCTCAAAGGGAGAATTCCCCTTCTCCTTCAAATAATGCAATGAAAACTATTCTAACTCCAAAAATGTCTACTCTCTATTCGGCTCTGATATCTCACTAATTGCTATCTACTAGTGTACAAATGAGGGGATTCCCCTTTATATAGCTGGCCAACCTCAACGGATGGTCCAGATCAAATTACAATGGAGGGCTCAGATCGAGCCACCTCAGCCCTAGACAAGATTAACCCTAAAAACCGCCAGAAGGTGGAGTGGCGTCATTAATGATCCTAAAAATAGCAGATTCCTCCTTGACCACTATGGGCAATTAATGCCCACTATCTCTCTAGAAGATTCTCGTCCATGACCTTGTTTCCACTGCTCTTTTCTCTGACCGCGTAAGCTATGAACCGGGCCAGTACTGAATCAACTTCCTCCTCAGAAATCGTCGGAGTGAGATTGAGCTGATATTCCAGAATACCCACCATCTGCTCCCACCGATCACAAGACTTTCTCCAAGTCTCAATAGACTCCTGTGTGCTTTGAATAATTGTTGAAAACGTAGAGATGTTCTCAAAATCAAGTTGAGAAAACATCCTCATCTCAAAGAAGAAAGGCTGCAACCTTGCCTTCAATCCTTCCACTTCTACCTCCTTATGAGTTAGCCTCCGGCGAACAATGCATCCAATGTGTTGAGGATGCCCTCGTGAATGTTTCTCATGGCCTTCCTGATTTTAGAAGACTTCGTAGCTGCCGTGTCGAAGAAGCCCTTCCCAGTGAATGCAGCCGAATGCCATCCAAGAAAATCATACCTGTCCCCAGCCTGGATCACTCCTTCATTTACCAAAGTTTGCGTGGGCACACGCATCAAAACAGCAAGGCGAGGAATAGTCTTGTCTTGGAAAATATGGGTGTCACCCCAAGCTTGCTCGACACCATCCAAGCGCGAAAGGATACCAGACGCACTCCGAAAAGAGGAGACAAGGTCGGCCATGAATTTCTCTGCCTCACTGCGAACACTGCCTATCCATTTATCTCCCTCTCGGACAGCTCTCTTCATTTCTTCAAGCCCACTGATTGGTTCTCGTGGTAGCTCCGGTGGGAGCTCCACTGCTGGGTTCTCTTGAGCCCCTGGACGTGCTAGATGTTGCACATATCCGACCAATGCCCTGTGCTCCTTCTTCAATCTCTTATACTTTTGTTCCTTTCGTACCAATCTATCCTTCAAAGCGTGAAAGGAATTTTCAGCTTCTTCAACTACTTGCACTCCAGAAGGACGTCCTAATTCAATTGTGGTGACGGTGTAATTTTCTGGCATTGCGTCACTTAAGTCATGATCCTCTCTTGGAACGGCAATATGGAGGGTGCGCGAACCGACCTCATTAGTCTCCATTTTTGAATACTTCTTTGCCCTCTTCCTTTTCGGTGACCTACTTGTTCTGTTTAGAAGTTCCTCCATTTCAATTGCCAGGTCAGCATCATCGTCCTGATCTCTCCTTATAGCACGTGAGAGCCAACTACGCTGAGTGTCGTAAACAATGAGGGGCTGCTCTTCAGTTGCCTCCACTTCACGAACCTCCTCTCGAGCAGTATTTTGTTGAGGTTCATCTATCTCCATATGTTGATTATTCTCCTCATGAGCTCCAACCCTTGACTCTATGATGTCTTCCTCTTCGAAAGCTGTCTCAAGCGCATAATCAAAGTGGGTATTTGTTTCTGTCTCTTCCCTTTCATCTGGCTGATTGGCACCTTCAGGAGCGTTAGCACTCTGACTATCCATTTCTCTTGGCAACGGCTGATTGACCTCTCCAAATTCCGGCTCCTCATTCATTCTAGCCCTCTGATCTGCAAACAGTGAGACTTCACGCACGCTGGAGGAATGGGTCAACAACTGAGTAGATGATGTATCCTCCGATCCTTGAGGTTCCGACTGAATTGGTTCTTCCTGTTGTTGCGGCTCCGGAGCTTGGGCAATCTGCTTCTTTTTCCTTGCTGACACCGGTGGCCTTCTATCACCCATGAGGTTGTACGTGAGGGCAATTGACCTTCTCTTCAACCTGTGGACATGCCCTTCCACCCAACTCCTTGTGAAAGTCAAGACAGGCGTAGACAAAGTGTCTAAGTCTGTAATTTCTGGCTTAGCCCAATCTGGTGGTGGGATCGGCGTGTTCTTTATCGATTCATAATTTGGATGAATAAGCCTGACATCTTCTTCAACTTGATCCGGCACTGGGACCACTTCACATTCTCTGATTAATTTAAGAGGCAACCTGGAAAACATTCTTTTTCTAATCTCAGCTTCGTCTCCAGCATTCGCCCAAAAATCCTCCTAGTGAGCCCTATGCCTGTACTCCTCACCTTGCACTGTTCCAATCTTTCCTCGAGGATCAAAATCCTGCCGGCTGGTATGTAGAGTTAACTGATAGAACCGCAACTCTTCTTCTGCCTCCTTGGCTGCCTGTAAAGAAGGGCACTCCTCAAGCGAGTTTCCCAAAACAATGGGAAAGTGCAAACCTCCCTTCTTCTTCCTTCTTATAATTTTGTCATAGGCCACCAGTTGCCTAGACAACTCAAGCATAATCATTCTATTCGTGGGGTACCTCGGTAGTCGGTAGACGTATGAACTGTACCCTGGCAGCCTTAAATAGGTGAACTTTGGGAATTGGACGAACCAAAACCCATACTCCTCTATCAACATTTGCGCCTCTTCAGATATCCTCTGTTGTAGTCTCCGCTGAAGGGTCCTCGTGATGTACATGGTGAAGGCGTCGTTCACCCTCTTGAAGTCAGCCGTGCTTGTGAGATGCAACTGCCTACAAGATTCATGAATCTTGAACTGATTAAAACCACACCCAATTGGCTCTTGGTATGCCAACCCCCTGTACTTTGTCATCCGAGCTAGCATGTAGATAACATACGAACTCATGTAGAATGTCCTCTTTCTCCTCAGATTTTCGAACTGTTCATTGATGTTATCACTGATCATCTGAGCCCAATCAACACATTGTTTTCCTTCTAACACCACGCTGATATAAAAGAACATCCATGGCTCAAATATGTATACCTGTGGGCTGCCGTTAACTCGACTGAGCAACATGATTATATAACAGTATTCCTGCTTCAGCTCCTCTGAAATTATTTGCTTTGGCAGCTTCACGCCAGGAGGTTTAGGTTTTCTCATCCATGTGGTGTTAATTCTCTTAACACACTTGTCAAAAGATGTGGCATACATCTTATCAGCTTTTTCCTTGGACTTGTATAACATCTTATCTGTGGGCAGAATCCCGAATGCCTCGCCAATTGCATTAGGTGCGAGGTTGGCCAACAACACGCCATCCGGAGAAACAATCGTCCGGTGATCCGAATTGTAGAAGTTGACACACTCTATAATCAGCTCTGGACATCGAACCGCTGGTTGGAACCCGGCTGCCGCATATAATCCGCTCCTCAGAATGTTGCTTGAGACTTCCGTCGGAGGATTGCCACCTTGTCCATATATCCTTCTCATGAAGGCCTCGAGGTTGAAAGAACCGAGGTTGGTTTCAGTCACATTTCCAAACTTTGACACGATCTTTGATTCTGGAACAAAAGACTTCTTCAAACTCTTGATGATTGCCTGCCTGGAGGCATTTTCTTTGATAGCTTCATTATTTCCAGCTTTAGCTCCAGCTTTGCTTGTTCCAGCAACATCAGCTCTTCGACTTTCAGCCATCTGCAAAACAAGAAGTAAACATTACAATTCAAACTTTTAAAATAAAAACTTCGTGAGATCGCTGGCAAATGGAGTTGGCTGCGAAAAGAAAATAAAATCAATAACTCTAGTAGTAAAACTCCAACTCCAAACCTCGATAAATTGAAACTTCGAAAAATAAAACTCCGAACTTCAGCAATTTGCAGCCAAAAGAATTTTCAGCTCTCTGGGAGAAATCAACTTCAGCAATTCCAACTTCAGAAAATACTTCAAGTTTTGGTAACTTTCAACAATTTTAAATCAGCAACTTCAACTTCGAAAGTTTTAAATCAGCAAGTTCGAAAGTTTTAAATCAGCAAGTTTCAACAATCTCTACTTCTGATTTGATTCTTTCTAAACATTTAGCAACTTCAGAAAATTTAAATCTTCAAGCTCAAGCAATTTTGACTTCCAGCATTCAGAGAAATAATCAAACAATTTCAGCCTTCAGCAACTCTCAACTTTGGAAAACACTTCAAGTTTCAGCAACTTTGAAAATATTAAATCTCAGCAACTTTAAATACTTACCTTCAGCAACTTGGAGAAATAAAATTCTCAACCTCGGTAGCTTATACTTCAGATTTTACTTCGAGTCTCAACAACTTCGCAACAATTTCGACTTCAGAGAAATAGATCAACTCCAGCAATTTCAACTTCTTCAGCAACTCCAAATCTTGAAAAATCGAATTCAACACCTCCTCTCACTTTTCAGCAACTCTCAACTTCGAATTTACTCACAGCTCAACAATCACTCTCAACTTTCCAGCACAAATCTCAGCGTCAAATTTTGTGAGTAGAAATGAAAATCCTCGAGGTTTTATAATTGAAAGCTAGTGCTTATTTTAGCAAATGCCATTAATTCTCTTCATTATGACTTAGCAATTTTCCAAATTTAAAAGAGAATATTCCAGCCGTCTTACAGTTGTCATAGCAATTTGCTATTCCGGGAGATTCTTTCCTCATTTTAAATTTGAAACTTCCCTCCCGACTGCCAGTTACTTCCAGTTAATTGAAGTAAATTCGAGAAAAAATCATTTAAGATTTACTTCGGTTTAAAATAATTTCACCGCTTTTAAAATGGCATTTTAAAATATAAAATTTAATTTAAATGCCATTTAATTTATTTCACCAGCATCCGTGAAAAAATCATCATCAGCACTTTAAAATGGCTAGGCACAATTTATTTTCCGTCCGTAATAACTCCGAAATAAATTCCCCGCAATTAAAATCGTCCGAATTTTAAAATTTCATGGGTGTAAATTAAAGAGGAACTTTTAATTTAACTTAGGAAAATAATTAAATTTATTTAATTTATTTCTCCGACTTAGGCAAACTTCGAATTTAATTGCCTAGAGAAATTTTAGCACTTCCAACGCCTTAGCTTGATTTTTATCTTCAATCTCGCTTTTGAAAAATTTAAACGCCTTCGAATTTCATAGAGAATCACTAGCGATTTTATGTATATCATAAAAAAGGGGGAGATATTTAATTTTTTAAACATTAATATTTATTAACACCCCTTTCTAGCCACTTAGAAATTAATCAAGTTAAATTCTCAAAGCAAGGCGCATATGATGGCTTCTACTTCCAATGTCGTTGCCTTACCAATATTTCAAAGCTTTGGGCGCATATAAGCTTCTCCAAATCCAGGCGTATATAACATAGGGATCTCTCAATTCGCTTGCCTTAGAATAATTTCAAGTCTCTTCCAACTTCAAGGGCGCGCTTGGAGGCTTGAGCTTTCAATTCCATGCCTTAGAATGTTTTTATTAATCTCAAGTTACTAGGCGCATCTGATAGGGGCAACTTTCAATGTACTGATACTTAGAAATTTCTATCTCTTGACTCAATGTGCCAGGCGCAAACAACCCTTTGAGCATCAAATTCCATGACTTAGAATTTTTTTAAAACTCCATCTCACTTCACTTGCCTGGGCGCATATAAGAGTGGTATCTTCAAATTCTGAAACACTTAGGATGTATCTTCTAGCTTCTTCTTAGCCAGGCGCACATCACATGTGGAGCATTCAACTGAGGGCGCTTTTTGGAAGGAGTAGCTTTTATTTTCAACACTTAGAACCTTTTATCTCTCAACTTGTGATGGGCGCATATCATATATGGAGCTTTCAATTCATTTGCCGTAGAATAATTTCAAGCATCTTGCTAACCATGGCGCATATGAGGCATGTTGCCTTCATTTGCCAGACTTGAACCCTTTTCTAACTGTTTTCCAGGCAGAGGCGCATTTGATCATATGAGCTTTTAATTTTGACCCTTGGGCGCAAATAAGAGGGTGGACTTTTAATTTCACGCCTTGGAACATTCATTACCCTCCTCTTGAAGTAAGGCACAAATGGCATGTGGAAGTTTTAATTTTGAACACTTAATGAAATTTCACCCTGGGCGCATATAACCCATTGAGCCTCAAATTCTTGCCTTAGTCAAATTTCGAGCCACTAACCTCAAGGGCGCAAATCAACCATGGAGCTTCAAATTTTTGTGACTTAGAATATTTTCCAAGTCAAAAGGGGCGCAGTTCATGTCTCCAACTTCTAATTTTATAACTTAGAAAAATTTAAAGCTCTAAGGTCAAGGGCGCAAGTCACAGGGGAAGCTTTCACTTAGTGCACTTAATGAATCCAAGCGCAAATATGACCTCCAACTTTCATGGCGCATATCACAGGGTAAGCTTTAAATTTATGACTTAGGCAAATTTCGAAGTCCTTAAGCTCAAGCGCATTTGACCCATGGAGGTTCAAGTTTCCATGCCTTAGTCATTATTTGAAGTTCTTCAAAGTGGGGCGCATTTAGCCCATGAAGCTTTCAATCTCCAATACTTAGCGCGATTTCCATGTCTTCAACTCAAGGCGCAAATTCATGGGTGAACTTCCATTTGGGGGTGCAAATAGGAGGGGCTGCTTTTAAATTTGAACACTTAGAGAATTTTTATCAAGTTTCAACTCCAAGGGCGCATTTGGCAGGTGGTGCTTCAAATTTTAAGTGCCTTAGAAACTTTTCTAACTCCTCCTTCAAGTCAGGCGCAAATGGGGTCCTGTACTTTCAATTTTATGACTTAGGCAAATTTTTCCACTCCAACATCCTTAGGCGCAAATCACATGTAGAGCTTTCATTTTTGATAAAATTTTATTCTTCAAGTTCTTAGGCGCCTGTGGAGGGGTCAACTCTAGGTTTGACTTGTGAGCCTTCATTTTGCCTTGGTAGAATTTCCGCCTGCCTCTTGCCTTTTAAAACAAATTTTGGTGCCGGACTTGAAAAATTATCAAACTTGACGTGTTTCGTGCCCTTTGCCAAGTTTAGGGTGATTTTCTCCTGCTAACCCTAATTTTCCTTGACTTTCTATTTTTAGAAAAGTTCCTTTGAATTTCATGCTTTGAATTCGACTTTGACTCCGTGAAGCTTGATTTTCGCCTTGTTTTGAACTTCTCGTAGGATCGCATGCGTCGTGGACTAATGCCTGTCAGATTCCGCTATTTTTAGTAACCCCGCCAAAATAGTAATTACCAAAAATGTCTCTCAAATTTTACGTATTGCGCCCGGCGGTAACCCACTGCGGGCTAGATAAGCTGTTTCGCTGGATCTGCCTTGTTCTCACTTTGATTTTAGGAAACCCTAATTTTCACTAAGTTTTCCCTCGCTAAAATAGCAAGTGTTTGATTTTCCATTCTGTACAACTCTATTTGTCTTGAAATTCGTGCCAAGGATTCCTCATCACATGTTTGACCTGTTCGCCCTGAGACTCGATGTTTACCTGCTATTCTTGGCATGCTTTGAAGTGGCTTACTATCTATAGTAGCTGCTTGATTTCGAGACTTCCTTAGCTCCGTTCGGGTTGAAATTTGAATGTGGTGATCCTCGTTGGTGAACCTGCCTGTCCGCGCTGGCGCCTGGGATTGACTTTCTATTTATAGCTTGTGTCAGGAACGCCTTACTAAAAATAGTAAGTGCTCTAATTGTCTTCAAATTTGGCCAGCAGACTCCTCAGAAGATGCTGATCATGGTGGACACTTCAGCTTTGGGCATTTTGACGTATGATTCCTCATTTTTAGTCCTCAAGCTTGAAACCCTAATTTTCCTCGTGGTGTTCTCAAATGAGCCTCTATTTGTCCCTCGCTTTCTCAAGCATGCTACCATGTTCATGGTTTTGAAGTGTTGGAGCAACCGCTGAAATTTTACCGCAAATAGAAAAGTAGCCAAAAGGCACTAACCGCCATCGTCGATTTTGCATGTCAAGACCCGCCCAAAAATCTTGAAAACCCAAAACTCTAGAAAAATCCAAAAATCTTTAATATGCAAGCACTAGCTGTATTGCAGTTTCAAAAGTGACTCGGGCTCACAGATGTTACATCATTAAGTAAGCTCTTGAAAACCCAAAGAATATGCCGACATGCATTGAGAAAATCTGCATGTACCTCTAATATCGGCCTCCTCAAGGTCAATGTTGAAAGTCATTGTCTCGGCTGCGATGTCATATCACTACGAAGGTCTCGAAAAACCCACAAAGAATCTTCGGACATGCATCAGAAAATGTAACATATAAACCTTGGAAATTACCTCCGAAGGCAGAACTGCTAAAAATAGCAAGTCACCTATTTCTGCTCAAATTTGGTCAGTGATGAGTTCAAAGTACTCATAATGTAGTGTCATTGTCAGAACGTGAAAATATCGAGAAAACAAACCCTAAATTGACACTTACTAAAAATAGAAAGTTGGTAGAATTCAGTGAAAGTTCAGGGGAAACTTGCCGGAAGTACTCTAACAGCAGTGCTGAGCTCAGAAGTTGACTAACCAATTCAATTTGACCTCAAAGTAGTCTGAAGACGTAAAACCCTAATTCACTAGAAACACTCTAGACTTAGCCAAAATTCAAACCTGTGTCAAATGGAAAGTACACTAGCAAATGGAAGGAATAGGACCGAGAGATAGACCAAAAAGGCAAAGCCAAAGACCCTAATGGAGAAAAATTTAGGGGTCCCTCATTTGAATGGGGTGATGTGTGAAAGGTCACAACACCTCCCTTAACAAATCATTAAGCACTATCCACCTTCAAATTGTTTATGTACTAAATACATATATCCTCATACACTACTACACATAATATACATGTCATTCGGGCCAACTATCCCTTTCTTAACATGTAATGTTCTTTCTTTCCAATATTCTTTGGGGATTGTCCATCTACAAGTCTCACACCTAAGCTGATGTGAACATGTCATTAATTGTGCAACTAAAATCCTAGCCTTTCCTTTAATTATAGCCTATAAATAGGTTTTTTCATCATGTTCCCATGGGTTGAACTCTTTCGGACATAATGCACTTTTGACCAATTTATGTTTTGTCCATACATATCCTAAATGTTTCTAACACAAAATTTTATTTCTTTCATTAAGAAAGTTAGAGCATTCTTGCAAATGCAACCCGTAAGTAGGTTTTTTCATTGTGTTCTCATGTGGGGTTGAACTCTTTGACATAACGCTTTTTTTTTAAACAATTTGTTTTGTCCACATGACAGTCCTAAATTTTTCTAACACAAACTTTTTATTTCCTCATTAGTGTTAGAGCATTCTTGCAAATTAATGTCTCATTTGCTCATCCACTTGTTTTGTTTCATCCATGTATTCTTCCTATAGTCTAATTCCTCATCAACAACCATTTTGGGTTAGTGACATTTATCTGTGTTTTCAACCTTTTTAAACTAACTTAGCAACTAGATTATCATTAATGCCTCCATTGGGAACATTCCTACTTTAGCTAAAAGAATCTTGATAAGGTGGAAAAGTGAAACCCTAGAACTTCACCTTAGGATTTCAAAGGGTTTTTTCCATGGTGGGGCTTATCATTTAAATTCGATATTGACTAGGATAAGAGATTGACTTGCAACCTGAAAGGTGATTCAATCAACCATAGGACCTAAATTTAGGGACTTTGGAATGGATTTAATATGAAATGCAATGATAATGACAAACTAATTATGAAAATGTGTTGTTCTGATGCAAATATAGAAAAACTAGAAGCTGACAATAAAATTTAATGACCATATTTGAATAAAGCAGAGTACTCTACACCTGTAATTTAAATTATAGTCAATTTTGGGTGGACTAGGGTGCAAGGACGCCCTAGTCTAGGTGTCTGAAACCTTAAATCCAATTTCACAAGCCTCAAGTACCTAGTCTGTAGCTTCTCTCTTGTAGATTTCATTGTTGGATCTTCGTTTGTTGTCGAGATATTGTAATTTTTGGATCTTGTCAAGTTGTAGGGTTTGAATACATGAATGAGTGAATTGTCTTCAAATCTTCCTTCAATCCTCTTCAGATCTATACCTACACATTCAAAAAGAGACGAAGGGTTGTGTCAAATAGGGGCTTTCCTTAGTCAAACCTCATGTTGGTGTTTCCACCTCCATAATGGCAAAATTGATGATAAAGAGAGCTTATCCTTTTGAGGGATAGAGGCTAAAATGACAAATGAATGATGAATCAACAATGCTTTGCAACTCACCACTTATTTAGTTAATTTCCTTGAAGGACTGAAGTCATGCACATCTCCTCAAGCCTTGATTGCAATTTAGCTTGGCTTGCTTGGAAGACTTACAAGTGTTAGTTCTCACAAACAAAATATATGCATAAGCATGAACAAACTCACATAAAACTTGACATGATGCTTTAATGTTGAGATGTTGAAATAAATTTCTAAATGTTGCTCTTGACTTGACAATAATTGCTTGATAATTCTCTTAATTTCCAATTCTTGCTAGATATATCACTTCTTGATCATACTTAGTTTTCAAATGATGCAATGACTAGGTATATTTATGAAATAGCTCTGATTTTCTAAAAATTGAATCCCAATGGTCAACAATCAGAATTTCATTTTCAAATATTAATTTACTACCACACTTTGAATTTTGGGGCCACATTAAGGGGACTAGGGTGCAAGGACACCTTAGTCGAGATCCCTTAATCTTTGGGATCCAAAGTGCTAGAAGCAAACATTAAATGTTTTCTTGGATCTTGCACATTTTATTTCTTGGTAAGTGTTAAGATGGGCCATGGAATGCATAATTTAGGAAATTAGGGGAACAACTAGGTCCAATCACTTATAAAGGAGGGAGTAAAACATAGTGTGAAATTATCAAGGGTGACAATTTATGATGCTACATTTAGCTCCCACTTTAGTGAGAGTATGAACTTACATTCAAATTCACACTAAAATAGAGAGTATATCAAGAGGGGTTTGATATTCCAAATGTTGAAGAGATAGGATTGCAATGAAGATCTAAGGGGGAGTGTGCAAGCCCCCAAAATTCAAGATCCCATGGTGAACCAACATAAGGACAAAGGAACACACATGTGAAGTGAAATGTAACATGGAAAACATGAAGAATACATAATGGAGACATAACATCATTTATTGCAAACATACAAGAACATAACATGATGCCAACACGATGCAAACACATACCATACAATAACCACAAAACAAAAACACATGGTTAGTACTAAAAGGATTTGAGTCTGTAAGGTAAAGAGACCTCAGTCTTAAATTTTTCTCAAGTATCAAATGTCATCCATTGAATGTGTTATTTAAAAAAATTGGTGCTCTCACAAGGATGTTAAATTGCTCATGAGGTACATAGATCTATTGACTAGCAAGTTATGTTATGTTAGGTGTCCATGTAATATGATGAGTTCCACAAGGCAAGCAAGTTGTGCTATGCTAGGTATCTCATGAAACACATGACTCTACTAAAAATCAAGTTGTGTTATGCTATGTGGCCATGTTAAAAATGCTCTAAACTCATAGACCAAAAAACTCCATTATGTTAGGATTATGCAAACCATGCTTTAGGGATTGCATAAATTTTAACGTCCAAGGGGACGAACAAAACTCACCTCATGGGGTGCACAAAATTTAACGTCCAAGAGGATGAACAAATTCTCAGTCACAGGGGACGAATTGATAACCATGCCTCAGGGGGTGTTACAAACAACACCACCACTAAAGGGGCATGCCAATAGGTCAAATATCACAAGACAAAATGGATAGGGGTAAGATATGCCCCTTAAAATGTCAACATACTTGCTATGTTGGTATTTTAAGGAGAAAATAATGCACACTTTCAAAACTAGTTATCCTTGCCCCCAAGTGTAGAGACAAGGAAAACCACACAATAGACTATCATGCTACTACCATGAAAGTATGGTTGCACTTAATATTGTACCACCATGAATGACAATGAGCAAACATGATGAAGCTACAAATGCCATATAGTGAGGACCAACACCATAGAATAAAGATCATTATTATTTAGAGTGATTGGGTGCCTCAAAACATGGGAGAGCACCATAAACATTAAGTTGTTGTATTTTACTACTCAAGGCCTAACCTTCGTTGGTAGAATGACCATGCACTTAATGATATGCACAAAATGAGTTTTTGTTATAAAATTTATTTTGTGTTTTCGGAGGAAGAGTAATCAAGCAGGCTTTGAGAAGAAAAATGTGCTCTTGCCTGGTTGTAGGAGAAATTACTTTCTCTTGTGAAGTAAAGCTTGTTCACTTACCACAAGATTCCATAAATACAATAGATGATAAATCATTAGATGAAGATGAGGACAAAGGTTGGAAACCTAGACCCTGTTTAGAAGAGTATGATATAGACTTCACTTGATCCTTATCATTTTGTTCCATGTTTGTGTTTATCCATTTTTAGAATGAGTTTTGTATCGAAGCCCATAACATTCTTCAAACTTAGATGAAGAAATTGTATCTATATTCTCCTAAGAAGAACTGGCTTTTTTTTCGCACACAAATATTTTTTAAGTATTTAAAAGTTAGCCATCTTCCACTCATGAGGGACAGAAGTTAAAGAGCCCCCACCACCAGATAGTGGGGTGATTTTTTTGAATCTTTTTATATAGAAAAAGATAAAACACAAGACTCTTTAGGTTTAGAATATGAAATTTTGTACTCTCCCATAAAGGAGGGCATAAAATATAATGATCCTCAATCATCATTCAAGAGTTTTGATATAGATGAAAGACAATCAGGATTATCATCAATTTGTACAAGTTCTAACTTTGAAGTTAGAATCAAAGTATTAAGAGAGTTGGGAGTGTCATGATCATCTTGGATTTGAATTATAACTCTTTTCATTTGCTTTTATCGTGCATATCTTGATATTGTATTCATACGTCATCTCATAGTGAAGAGTAGATAGAACTCCCTTCATGGCATGAATCCATGGTCTACCTAGGAGAAGATTATATGAAAGAGGTCTTGGCATGATATGGATAGGTGTTTGTAAAATCACGGATCCTACCTTAATAGGTAGTGTGATCACCCCTAATGATTGCTTACTAACATTGTCAAAGCTGTGATTATTAACATCATTAGGTTCTTTAAGATTCTTATCCATGCCAATTTAAGACCCGATCCATTGTCTATGAGGGTATGCTTAACCCTAGTTTTATTATCAACTACCATTATCATTAAGGCTTCATGTTTATTTTATATCTTAAGCAAGGTTATTTCTTGTTGAGGGAATGTAATGTCCAAATGTGTCGCTTGCATACAATCAAAAAAGGTAGCTACACCATTCGGTTTGACAAAAGTTGAGACATCAATCTTCGACAAATCCTCTTGGAGCATCCCATGGTATGTAGGTGTATAAGAGTGAATTTACACCCTAGGCACAATTCCC
>VDFB02181693.1:0-22037 GCA_007258455.2 Sequoia sempervirens
ATAAACCTCTAAACCCCTAAACCCTCTACCCTCAACCCTACACCCTCTACTCTTAAACCATAAATTGTAATTCATAAACCCTAAACCCTCTACCCTTAACCCTTAATCCCTAAACCCTAAACCCTAAAACCTCTACCCTCAACCCTCAACCCTTAAACCCTAAACCATCTACCATCAAACCTCTACCCTTAAACCCTTAAACCCTAAACCATAAACCCCTAAACCCTCTACCCTCTACCATTAACACTCCACCCTCTATCGTCTACCCTTAAACCATAAAACTTGAACCTTAAACCCTTAAACCCTAAACCCTCTACCCTCTACCCTTAAATCGTTAAACCCTAAACCCCTAAACCCTCTACCCTCAACCCTCAACCCTTAAAACCTAAACCCTCAATCCTCATCCCTCAACCCTCTACCCTTAAACCATTAAATCCTAAACCCCAAACCCCTAAACCCTCTACCCTTAAATCGTAAACCCTGAACCCTAAACCCTTAAACCCAAATCCATAAACCCCTAAACCCTCTACCCTCAAACCCCTTCTCTCTCTCTAAACCCTACACCCTCTACCTCTCTACCCTCTACCTTCTACCCTCAACCCTCAACTCTCAACACTTTACCCTCTACCCTCTACCCTTAAACCATAAACCCTTAACCCTAAACCCTTGAACCCTAAAACCTAAACCCTAAACCCTCTACCCTAGACCCTCAAACCTCAACCATCAACCCACAACCCTTAAACCCTAAAACCCTCAACCCTCAACCCTACACCCTCTACCCTTAAACTGTAAACTGTAATCACTAAACCTTAAACCCTCTACCCTTAACCCTTAATCCCTAAACCCTAAGCCCTAAAACCTCTACCCTCTACCCTCAACACTCAAACCTTAAACCCTAAACCCTCTACCATCAACCCTCTACCCATAAACCCTTAAACCCTAAACCCTCTACCCTCTACCCTTAAACCATAAACCCTGAACCCCAAACCCTTAAACCCTAAACCCTAAACTTACCTCCTCAACCTCAACTTAAACCCTAAACTCCTCAACCTCAACCCCACACCCCCACCCTTAAACTGTAAACTGTGAATCCCTTGGGAACCCTAAACCTCTACCTCTTAACCCTTAATCCCTAAAACCTCCTAAACCCTAGCCTTTACCCTCTACCCTCAACCTTAACCTGAACCTTTCTATTCCCTCAACCCTCTACCCTTAAACCTTTAACCCTTAAACCCTGAACCCTAAATCCCTAAACCTCTCTACTATTAACCCTCTCTACCCCCAATCTTTTACCCTTAAACCATAAATCCTAAACCCTAAACTCCTAACCCTTAAACCTCTAAACTCCTAAACCCTAAACCTCTACCATATACCCTCAACCTCAACCTCCTAAAACCCTTAAACCCTCAACCTCAACCAACTTACACCTCTACCTCTAACTCCTAATCCCTAAAACTTAACCCTAAACCCTAAAACCTTACCCTCTACCCTCAACCCTCAACCCGTAAACCCTAAACCCTCTACCCTCAACCCTCTACCCTTAAACCCTTAAACCCTTAAACCCTAAACCCTAAACCTTAAGCCCTTAAACCCTCTACCCTCTACCCTCTACCCTTAAACTGTAAACCCTAAACCCTAAACCCTTTAACCCTAAAACCTAAACCCCTAAACCCTCTACCCTCTATGCTTAACCTTGTTGGAAAGAGACACTGCAGTTATGCTTTGGTGTTGTCATTAATGGCAACCCTAGTCAGTAACGAGATCTACATGACATCATTTTCTCCCACTGGAAGTCAAATTGAAGTCAATCAGGAAGAATAGGGTATCTGGTAGATTGGTATTCAATGATTCACGTACAGATTTATAGTTGTTACTTTGTGTTGTGGATCTCATGGGAGGTTCATCAGTACATTTCTTATGTTATCCAAAAATTTCAATACCTTGTACCAAGCCTTGTGTAAGTTTGGAGATCCGGATGGTAATTTTTTGTTTATCAGTATTTTGGTGGTGACTTAGTTGATAAAATATGTTGTGGATATTCAGGGAATACATGTTCAAATATTTTTGTGTTTTCTCATTATGTTTTGTGTCCAAGCTAAGCTATAGTTGACTATTGTGGATGCACATTGAACTTTACTTATGATTTGACCTGACAAGTTGCAAATATTTCTAAGTTTTGTTGGAGCCGACTTGTAGTGATTAAATCCTTAGTCATAGATATATATAGATGATTGATTATATCATTTTTATATATATGTGTGGTGAGTTGATGTGTGTTACAAATAACAGAAGTTTGTTAGAGTGATTTCATGCATAGTTTCACTTGTGCATAAAGATTTAGTGAAGAAAATCAAAGCACAATAGAGTAGAAGATTTGTATCAGTCAGAAGGATAGAAGATCAGAATCAGAGCCTAATTGGAACTATAATCAAGCATTTATAGATGCTAATCTTTTAGTTCACTCTCTTGGATCTAATCCAAATATTGGTAAGGTAGTGAGCCTTCCCATTTTGAGCAGTGAGCTCTAGGAATGTGCTTGAATGCAAGTCCATTCCCATTTTGTAATATTTCTTTTGGGTATACTTAGAACTTATTTTGGATTGGTCATCCACCGAGGTTTATCTCCCAATAGGGTTTCCACATAAAAAAATTCTTGTGTTATGGAGTTATGGTTGTTTGCTTTATATTTTTGCATATTAATTTTGGTTGAATGTTCTAAGTGGATTAAAGATCATAATAATAAAGTTATTTTTTGTAGAAAATTGATTCACCCCCCTCTCAGTGTTGCTTGTCTCCAAAAATTGGTATTAGAGCTAGTTCCTTGAAAGAAGTCTAATAGCTTGGGGATATCTTGGAAAGTACTTTCAATGGATACAAGCAGTCTTCAATAGTAACTCATAATGTCCTTGGATGATCTTGACCAGTCAAGATCTGAGAACTAGGAATTGCAAGAAAATCTTGAGAATGCAAAAAAAATCATCCAGTCATTGGAAGACAAGATCAATGAATCAAGGGAGAAAAGAAAGGAATTGTGTGATCAACTTAAGTAGATGAAAAAAAGCATGGAAGATGAACAACTCAATCATGCCTTAAAGGAGAAAACAGAAGAGTGTGAAATTTTTTCCAAATAAAATGTTGTCCTGAAGTGTGAGATGGAGTCTATCATGATGAGGATGACCAAGGAGATTGAAGATAGAAAGAAGAATGAAGAAAATATTGCTCAATCTTTGAAAGAAAAATCTAAACAATGCAGCCAATTGGAAATTGAATTGGAACAATCTAAGAACAATGAGGAAGTGCTTGAAAAATAGCTTGATGATCTTAGAAATGAACTTACTCCTACAAATGAGTACAAGGAAAAATTCAAAGTCAGCTCATCCAAGCTTAATGAACTGATTAAAGGTCAGAGGACTAATGGTGACAAGCAAGGCCTTGGCTATGAGGAAGGTGAAAGTTCTGGATCTGGACAAAGGAATTCCAGAAAAGGAAGATTCTGGCAAGGAAATTAGATGAATGGAGCTAGAAGGAATCTGATGAGAAAACTAAATTCTCATAGATTCAATGGTTATTATTTTTCTTGCAATAAATTCGGTCATATGGCTTCTCAATGCAGAAGTAGGATGAATCCAAATGGAACATCATTCTCAAGTCAATTCTTTAATTGTAATAATTTTGGTCATAAATCAAATGAAAGCAAATTTTTGATGAATAAATTTCATAGAAATGTCAGATGTTATGCATGCAATAGACTTTGGCATATTTCTAACCAATGCAGATCAAGGAAAAATCAGTGGAATAGTTGGTCTGAACAAAGAAATGTTGTGTGTTACAACTACAACAAAGTTGGGCATATTTCCAGATTCTGTTGGAATAGAAGAGGTCTGACAAGACAGAATACATAGCAGGATGTTAAAGGAAAAGGGAAAGTTACTACATATGTGATCAGGACACAAATGCAGAAGAATGGGTGAAGATGGAGCCCTATATTGAAGAAAATGTCCCTACACTAGAATCTACTTCTGGTAATTCCTCTGGGAATTAGTTTTAGGCCTTTGGCATATGGGGAACTATTAGAAAAATCCTTTAACCCCCTATAGGAAATTGGTACTGGAATGTGGACCCATCCAGTAGGTGGATAAATGTTTTTCAAATGTTGTTCAACTGATTTGAGAAGGTATTATGTAGTATAGAAGATCTACAGAAGGTTTAATTGTCTCTATGCATCAAACAGAGTAACCAGATGTACTAGGGTTAAGGCATTTATTGTAGAAAAAAGGGTTAGTTGTGCAAATGATAAAAATCCACTCATATCTTTCATTTGTCACTTTGCATTTTGAAGGAAATCAGTTTGAAGAAGCCTTGGAGTGAACTTTGTTGAATTGTGGGAAGATTTAGAGTGCGAAGAATAATTTGCGATCGAACCTCAATCCGGCAAAAAGGTATTTTAAAAAAAAAAAAGCTTCTGAACTTCTAAATTTGCAATCATGGCCACTCTGTTGGTTGTAGAGGTCAAGGATAGACCGCATCCTAAGTTTCAATGGCACCCTTACAAATTTGTTGAGACCGAACCCTTACGAGAATTTTCATTTGTGCCATACATAGTTTTGCACACAAAGGATAATAGGGCATATATTCATGCCAACATTGAAGAGTTAGGAACCTCTCATTTAATGAATCTCTACTCCCATCATATAGTTGTAGAGGATTTTTATTGTAAAACCTGTAGGTGTTTTTTCTTGTAAACCAGGTTTGTCTCCTAATCTACCTATGGAATTGCCAATTCCAATCAAGGGAAACTCGGAGGACCTAGACCAACTAACGAGGATTCTAATAATAACCTCCTACACTTTGGGATCTGCAAGACCCAGAAGGGTGGTCCCTATAATTTGTTTATGATCTTTGCACCAAATTCATAAACAATCATTAACAATTCATAGATAATCCCACAAAATCTCAACAGAATAGGATACCACTAAAATGAATTGGCCTTTCACCAATAATATCAACTACTTGGAGCGTAAGATGACTACAAAATTATTCTATAACTTATGATAGTCATTTTATTTGCAATTTGGTGGCAAGCCCTAAGCAAAGACATACATACGCAAGGTTTCAAAAACTCATACAATTTAGATCAGTGCCATATACCATTAGGGAGTCAAATTCAGAAACATTCACGATTTAACAACATATTTAAATACTTAGCACCCATGACCCCTAACAATATTGCATTACAATAGTGTCAATTCCTGTCCCAGCCCAATACTTCTTACTAAATCCCTTTACAAACATACCCATCCATGATTCCATCCAAGCATTTTATTTAATTCTTTGAATTAAAGCTAAAACGGAAAACACACACATCAAAGCAATGAGATGAACATTATAATCCTTGATTATTCTAATCAAAATTATGATATGTTTGTACAGAGGAGAGACTTGAGCTCAAGATATAATTTCATAGCTTAAATTCTAGTACTGTTACAATACATCGAATCTTCATAAGTTTAAAACCCATTACAAGATAACCCCAAACCTAAATTGCCCTAACATTCAAAAAGTTCTTACAATTTGCTCTACAAATATACCTAGACTCGACCTTCAAAATTATCTGACTTGCCAATCACTTTTCTGGCCTTGAAATCCTTCTTATAGAAAATGAAGGAGAAAACAAGCATCGGGCCAGAAATTACACATGTCACCGATCAATTGGACCGCTATGTGCCAATTCAAAATAAAAACCAAAACCACCAAGTCCCAGAGTATCTTTCTATTGATTCTACTCATTACATAATAGCCACAACATTTGTTACACCTCAAAACTTGTGCCCAAATCCGCCAAGGAACAAAACCAAAATTAGCTATACCATAACCGCTAAGCTGTCAGCTGCCAGTAATAGACATTGTTTCATTCCTCTTCAGTTAAGTACTTGTCCACCCAATTTTGATATTCCTCATCCGTTGGCCAATTAAAATTCATCACCTCCATCACCTTGGTATTGTAAGGTGTGAATTTCACTGCAACCTGGTTGGCCTCCTTCTCAAATGACTCTAAGAACATGTTGGTATTAATTATTTTATCCATGCTGCTCACCAACAAGTCATGATCCGAGTCATCACAAATCAATTTGATTTGTGCATTAATAATATCTTCTACCCTATCTTGCCATTGCTGCAATATCTTAATATTTCCCTATCCATCTATTATATCTGGCAAAAAATTATCATTCCAATCATAAAAAATCTTTACTAGTTCTCTAATTTTCCTACTCAAATCATCAGGCAGGGACTGGAATCCCTTCAATGATTTCACAAAAATTTGAGTAGGCTTTAATGACTGGGGCCTATTATTTGCATCAAATCTGGAAGCCTTAAACATAACATCTAAATCAGTGGCCCAAGGGATCCACTTCTCAACCAAAGGTAGAACCACTTCCCGATCTCTATTAATATTTTGTATTCCAACCAAGAATAAAGAATATAGAGAATGTACATTTGGCAACCTAGAATCAACCTTCTCATTTAAATGCCTCAAAATGGTGTCAACCACCTCATTGTGTTTAGCTATAGCACCATCCTCACTTACCCTTAGGGCAGCCTACAATTCTATGATTTTATTCATCATCTGCTTTTTGGCAAGATCTACAAAGTACTCAACTTCCTCTTCAACTGGCCTTGGTGCAGGGCTATTAGCAAGTGTCTGAATTGGGGATCCAAGAGTATGAATAATTGGGATAATAGGGGGAAATGACCCCAAAGTAGTAGGTAATGCTCTGATAGCAGGGGCACTGGAAGATTCTCCTGCCTACCCATATCTTAATCTATCTACTTCAGACTGCAACTCAACATTTTTTTGCTATATTCTACTATACTCCCCAATTATTGCATTGTATTTTTTCATCAAGCTTTTCTTTTCAGATTCCTCCTATATAAAGGCTTGTCCCTTGGTGGCTGATAGGTTGGACTTTCTTCCTCAGGTCTCACCTCCAGTCCCTGAATTTTCCAGTCCACTTCCAAATTGATCTTCTTAGTTCTCAGGGTGTTCATAATCTCTCTAAAATTATTCATCATGAAATCAATTATTTTGTGAAATGGAGTGAACTCCATCAGTGGATCATATTTTGGATCCAGCTTATGCACCATGGCCAGCATTTTCTCATAAGCAATCCATTTCTCTTTTTTTAATTCCTATTGGCTCAAATCAAATTCATTCCTAATCAAATCTTCAGAAAAATTGAAAACATGAGCAAAGTTGCCACCCTTAATTCTTTGTCTAGACAAGGCAAAGAATCCCTCAGGGTCATGTTGTCTCATAGATCCACTCCTCAAATGGTAATCATCAAAATATCTTGCAAATTGAACCCATCCTCCCTTGGAAAATACAAAGTCTGAAACAACAGTATAATCTGGGAACAAAGTCCCTTTCCCTCTTCCTATCAAATTGTCTTTGTGGATGCAACCCAGTTGCCACATGACCTCTGTAAATCCCATCCTTAATGGTACATTATATGGGAGGATATGAGGAGCTCCCTAAAAACCATAAACCCTTAATATGGTGCTTACAGGGTATAGAATTATGTCACCCCAATTATGACACACCTTTAAATCAGGTTTCCTTGCTTTGGGTCAGAGGAAATCATGCAAATCCTTAGGAATGCTTGGCACATTCACCATCAATCTAGCTCTGAGCCTAGAAACAAAGGAGTTATCAAACTGCACAAGGTTGGCACCTCCCTTGTTGCAAGATAAATCTGCACTCCAAGCCTGCACTTGTAATCTTTCTCCATTCACCTCCTGCCTCAACTCCATTTTCTCTGAGAAGAAGTCAACATTCTTATACAAGAACATGTGCATTAATAAGGAGTACCAAAAGAAAGGAGTACCAATGTCCCCCACATGTAACTTCAACAAACCCTCATGTATCCTTTCAGCAAGGAAAAAATCATAGTCATACACTACAAAAAAGTTAGGATGCTGAATTTGAGCCCCCATAAACATATAGGCAATGGGCATCACGGTACTAGGGCTGAAACCTAAAATTTGGCAAAGTGAATAGAAAGTTTCCAAGAAATGATAAGCAAAACAGCTCAACTTGAAAGGTTCCCGATCAGTTGGGCTAATGTGAATTGTTGAACTGCCTGCCCTGGCTAGATGAGGAGGAAGTAATTTTGATCTAAAAGAAGGTTGTGTTTTGGAATATTCCTACTTCATTTCCTCAAGGTCTATCTGGACCAAGAATGAGCTATATTCACTCAAGTCAAAAACCCACCAAATATCATCTGCATTTATATTCAGTAAAACCCTGCCATCATTATCCCTGATAATTCTTGTGACAAGATCATATCTTACAGCCACTGCCCTGAGTAGGTCAACATCAAGAAACACATTCGGAACCACAAGCTTTCCCATATCATATCTTGAACTATTTGAAAAGGATGAGACGCATTTCACTATCCATACCATCTCTTAAACATTTCCAAACCCGTCATTGGTACCCTGGAATCCGCAATATTATAGGTTTTATATCTCAATCCCTCACCTAAGGTGGTGCCTTTCATTAAGATCAAACCCCTCTTCTTGTCATTTGTTGAAAAAGGGAACTAGTCAAGGAAATC
Organism: Sequoia sempervirens; assembly: GCA_007258455.2. Taxonomy (NCBI): domain Eukaryota; kingdom Viridiplantae; phylum Streptophyta; class Pinopsida; order Cupressales; family Cupressaceae; genus Sequoia; species Sequoia sempervirens. The sequence continues at coordinate 8,616 of VDFB02181693.1, forward strand.
ATCATATAGATTCCTTTGCAAATAATCAATATGGCCAGAATGTTGTTTTGTTGGTGCCATTTCAAACAACTAGGGCTTCTTCTAAGATCAAATTGTGAACAAACTGGGGCTACCCAAAATGAAATTACAGTAGAATTTTACAATTTCCCACAATTCAAAAGAACTAGTAACCCTAGAACCTTAATCAAGAAAACCCTGACCAACACAACACAACCCTCCACAAGAAACACATTCAAACAGAACAATGATAAAGAAAATAACTCACGAAATTTCACACCGGAATTTCACACCCTGCAGAAAATCAAACCCTATTGTAATTGCTTTGAAAGCTTTATCTTTGGCTCTAGATCACTTCGAAAACACTTGAATGCCTCAGTGGTGAAAAGAGTCTGAAATTAAATACTTAGAATTTATGAAAAATGGCCTGTAGATGTCTCATCTGCCATTAAAGCTTACTTGCATACTGCGCCAATGACTTCAATTGTATTTGATGCAAATTTAAATCTATGTCATTGATCTCTTATTTCCATCAAATCATCAAATGATCATCCTTAGAAAAGCTGACAACATCTCCACATCATTGTTAAGGGCCCACCATAATACGCAGCGCCATAAGAATACACATGGCGCCTACTCACAATATCGCGAACATTAAACTCCCTTCAATTTAGGATCACACGATGGTGGGAAACCATTGATCTTCTTCATCGATGATCATGATCATTCATAACAAGGATCAGCACCAACACCTATCCACTAAGCAGCCTTTTCACCAAGATTAAAACATTGTCGTTGATTATGAGCACATGCATCTCACATGTAATTTAGTAACCCGCTCGATAATGCACTAAAGTCCGATATACATATTAAGCACTTTATTTACTTTTTCAGTACCGTCAACCTGGGACATGTGGCCCCCACCCACTATATTGCGATCACCAAGCAGCTAGAGGTGATGTCATCACAGGGTCGCGGGGAGCGGTCAAGATCAATCGTAGGGAAATCGACGGTCATCAAAATAACCCCTACAAAAAATAAGGGGAAGGGGATACCGCCTAGGGCAATGACAGGCGATGACTCAATGTTGTTTTAAAAGCATAGGGCATGGACTGACTCAGACCTTAGTAAATAAAAAGGGGCAAGCAAAATATTTAGCATTTTATTAAAAAGGGGCCAGGCCTAGACGATTCAATGGGACATAAGTTATTTTTAAAACCCCTTCCAAAAGGTAACGACAGAAAAGACCCAACCCAAAGATATAACACCAAGGTAATTATGAAAGAAAAGCAAAAAACTAGCCCTAGGTACCCTCTGAATAATCAAGACAAACTAGTAATAAAAAGAAACTAGGGACCTAAAATTTAAGCTCCATCAAAACCAAAATTTCAAACCCTAGAAGAGAATAAGTTTGTGCAATTTGCGAGATTTCCCATATTTGAGGAAAATGAATGGGTGAGATACATCTTGAGCCATGTTCATGATGAGTTCATGTGGTTGAATATACCTTTCAAAATCACAAAGGAGGCTATTTGTGTTGTAACAGGTCTGAATTCCTCTGGTAGACTTCTAGTTTTGAAATCTGTAAAGAATGACAAGGTTACTGAGGCAATAGGTGTGCAGTGGGATAGAAGAGCAATGACAATAGATGAAATTGTTGAAGTGGATGTGAAATTCACATCAATGTTCATTGGTTACAAGATATACCACTCCAATTGGGAAAATTATGTATCTGATACGACCATATATGCAGCTTATGACATGGTAAAGCAGAATGCAGAGTATGATTTTTGTGAGGTGCTTTGAATTCAGTTGTTGGAAAATCTAAGAAAAATCAAGAAGGACAAGAAGAATACCTTCAAGTATGGTAATCTTCTATTGTGCTTATTTTTCTATTTCATAAATGAAGTTTTGGGCATTGGAAAAGTTCATTGGAAAAATGATGAGCTTGTAGCTATTCAGATAAGGAATAAGTTGTTTGGAATGGGTGATCGTCAAGTCAGGAACACTACCCTGTGGGATTACTTCAAAATTTCCAAGATATGATGCATTTCAGGGAAAGAATCCCCACTTCAGTTGTGGAACAATACAAAGATACTATCTGCTTCATGGTGGATATTGACCAATGTCATATGGAAGCTACTAATCCCATAATATTTTGGATCAAGCCAAAGGGATATGAAGAAGAGGAAAACATTATGAAGATGTATGCAGAAAACTTGTTGAATTCACCTCTGGATCAGGGAGAAGAAAGGTTTAGAACATATGCAGAGAAAAGTATGCAGGTTCATGAGGAATTGAAAAAACCAATGCTAATTAGGAAAGTAAGAAAAGAAACATAAGTTCTTACAAAAAGGATGGGCATACCTATAGAAGCCTTGAGAGAAACAAGGAGGAGAGATGAGGCAGAAGCAGCAAAAGCAAAAGAAAAAATAGAATCTTCTAGTCCTAGTGCATCCTCTATCCACACTAGATCTACAAGTATTTCTCCTACAGCTAAACTAGCTCAAGGCAAGCCTTCCAGTAAAAGGAAGAAGAAAAAAAAGTACAAGAACATATAAGTCTATTTTAGAAGATGAGGAAACAGAATCAGAAGTTTTAAAAGAAGTAAGATCTACTGAAACTCTGTCTATCCAGCTAAACAAAAGAAAATCCTCCAACAAAAAAGAAAATGCAAAGAAGGCTAAAGTTGATAAACCTGGTATGTCTGTTGATGAAGTTGTGAATGCAATTGTCAATGATGGTAATCTCAAGCCCCTCTATGAATTGTATGAAACTTTTGATGAATCTTGTCAGAGAATTCTAGAAGAGGCTACAATAAAACATATGAACATCTTTAATAAAGTTCTTGTTGAGATTATGTCTGGCCTACCTAAGAATCTGTATGATATTTTGGAATCGAGAAGATTAAGTGCTAGAATAGAAGAAGAGAATTTGAGGAAGAGAGTTCTTGCAGACTTATGTCCAAAAATTCCAATTGAAGAGATGGATTCACTCCTTGAAAGAGCTAAAATGGAATTTAAGAGCAAGACAAGGGTGAATAAACTCATGATTAGTGAAACTGATGTTGTGGTTGGTGAAACTAAGGAAATTATGAAAGAATTTATGTCAAAGAATAAGAATAATATTGAGGAAATGTATACTAAAAATGTTTCAGGAAATGTGGAAGTGAATAAGGAGGTAAATACAAAAGAGGAAGAGAATGCGAATGAGAAGAATATAATGTATCTGATCCTCCAGAAGTTGAGGATATTTTGATTCCTCCTAGTATGGAAAATACAGACACCTATGGAAACTGAAGTTCCTAAGGTGGTATTAGCTGAGGAGAAGGTGGTGAAAAATTAAGAGGTAGAAGTGTATGAAAGAAATCTGGTAACAATCTCAAAAGAACCTAATGCTGAAGAAGAAAAGATTCAGGAAATCAGAGTGGAGGCAAGAGACACTGTTAAGGCAGTGAAGAGATCTTTGGTGGAGAAACAAGAAGTTTTTGATCCTAAGTTGGATGAAATTTCAATCAAACTATCTACTCTGTCTCCAATTAAGATAATGAAGGTTGCATCAATTGCACAAGCTAAGGCCGGTGAGAAGATTCTGAAATCTCACATAGAAGATAGTGAATTGTTGAATCTTGCATCTAGAGTGCTACAGAATCTAATGCCTACTCATGTCATGAATCCTCTAGGTTCCTCTTCCGGTGAGCTAAAGAAGCTCATAAATTTTGTAAGTACTCAATTTGAGTCTCTTGAGAAATCTATTGAGGATAAAGTACAAAAGGAGCTTAATAGAAAGACTTAGTCAGTTGAAGACAGTGATTGCAAAAGATAAGGATTTGTTAGCTACTTGCATGAAGAACATTCAAGGTTCTATATCGGAAGCCAGAAAAGCCTACAATTCCTATTTAGCTCTGTCTAAGTTTACTGAAGGTAATGAGAAATAGGTGAAGGATCTGGAAAATAAATTAGCTATCATTTTTGTTACATTTGATCCTTTAGCTGGTGATGTGGTTCAACAAGAAGGTCAAGTAACATCCCTACTTGACAAAATAAGATGTTTAAAGAATGAAAATGATAGAATTGTTGGAAAATTAAGTGAACTTAGGGGAAAAAAAATTTGAAGATTGAGATAATGGTAAGTGCTTTGAAGGAAGCAAAAGTTGTTGTAGCAATTAGTGACCCAAAGAATCTTGAAACTGCAAAGGATCAATCCTATTTAATGTGTGGTCTCATTACAGTTTTAGAAAGTCTCAAAAAGGTTTGTGATGACAATCTAAGAGTGTTGAAGCAAAATTTTGTAGATATTTTCAAACTTTTGTGTGTTGAAGCAAAATTTTGTAGATATTTTCAAACTTTTGTAAGTTACAAGGTTGTATCTGTACATTTTTGAAATTTTGTCTTGGTTTCCCATTTTTTTCCATTGATGTCAAAGGGGGAGAAGTGTACATTGAAAAAATTATAGTCATCATAGGGGGATTTTTATTTAAGGTTGACGTTTATTTTTTAAGTCTTGTAATGACAGTGTTACTCATGTTGGTTTTGATTTAACACTTAGTCATTTTTCACTAAGTGTTGCCATCAATGCCAAAGGGGGAGATTGTTGGAAAGAGACATTGTAGTTATGCTTGGTGTTGTCATTGATGGAAACCCTAGTCAATAATCAGGTCCGCATGACATCATTTGCTCCTACCGGTAGTTAGATTGAAGTCAGTCAGGAAGAACAAGGTATTCGGAAGATTGGTATTCAATGATTCACATGCAGATTTCCAGTTGTTTCTTTGTGTTTTGGATCTCATGGGAGGTTCATCAGTACATTTCTTATGTTATCCAAAAATTTCAGTACCTTGTACCAAGCCTTGTGTAAGTTTGGAGATCTAGTTGGTAATTTTCTATTTATCAGTATTTTGGGGCCAACTCAATTGATAAAATATGTTGTGGATATTCAGGGAATGTTGGTTCGAATATTTTTGTGTTTGCTCATTATGTTTTGAGTCCAAGCTAAGCTATAGCTAACTATTTTGGATGCACATTGAATTTTACTTATGATTTGAGCTAACAAGTTGCAAATATTTCTAAGTTTTGTTGGAGCCGACTTGTAGCTATCAAATTCTTAATTGCAGATATATATAGATGATTGATTATATCATTTTGATATATATGTGTGGTGAGTTGATGTGTTTTGTGAATACAAAAATTGTGTCAGAGTGATTTTATGCATAGTTTCACTTGCACATAAATATTTAGTGAAGAAAGTCAGAGTAGAGAAAAGAAGAAGATCAGTATCAATCAGAAGGATAGAAGATCGACATCAGAGCCTAATTGGAACTGTAATCAAGAATTTATAGATGCTAATCTTTCAGTTCACTCTCTTGGATCTAATCCAAATATTTGTAAGGTAGTGAGCCTTCCCATTTTGAGCAGTGAGCTCTTGGCAATGTGCCTAAATGCAAATGCATTCCCATTTTGTAATCTTTCTTTTGGGTATACTCAGAACTTATTGTGGATTGTCCATCCATCGTGGTTTTTCCCCCAACAGGGTTTCCATGTAAAAAATAAAATTGTTATGGTGTTATGGTTGTTAGCTTTATGTTTTTGCATATTACTTTTGGTTAATGTTCTAAGTGGATTAAAGATCAGAATAATAAAGTTAATTTTGTAGAACACTAATTCACCCCCCTCTTAGTTTTGCTTGTTTCCAACAAACCCTCTACCCTCAAACCCCCCTCTCTCTCTCTCAACCCTACACCCTATACCCTTAAACTATAAACTGTAATCCCTAGATATAGAGAGTGAGAGGGAGAGGGAGAGAGGGTTGGAGGGAGACACCTGAGAGAAAAGGAGAAGGATACAAAGTGTGAGAGAGGGGGTGGGAGGGAGACACCTAAGAGAGTAGGAAAGAGAGGGAGTGGAATATAGAAGGATGGGAGAGATACAAGGAGTGAGAGAGAGAGACTTGAGAGAGGGAGAGAGGATGGGTGGGAGAGGGAGTACTCAAGGGAGAGGGAGTAGGAGGGATAGATCGATGGGAGAGAGATGGAGGGAGTGAGAGAGACATAGAGAGAGAGGGGGTGGGGGAAAATACCTAAGAGAGAGTGGGAGGGAGATACTTGAGAGAGAGGGAGAGAGAGAGGGTGTGGGAGAGAGATAGAGGGAGTGAGTGAGAGATACAAAGAGAGACCTGACAGAGGGAGAGGGGGTAGGAGCGATAAACCTAAGAGAGAGAGGGAGGGAGAGGGGTGGGGAGGGAGAGCCTTGAGAGAGAGGGAGAGGGAGAGAGAGTGGGAGAGAGATAGAGGGCATGAGAGAGAGAGCGAGGAACTTGAGAGAGAGAGGGAGAGGTGGTGGGAGGGAGATACTAGATAGAGAGGGAGAGGTGGTGGGAGGGAGATACTAGATAGAGAGGGAGAGGGAGAGGGATAGGGAGGGAGTGGACGAGAGATAGAGGTAGTGACTGTGAGAGGGAGATGGGCAGGAGGGGAGACCTGAAAAAGAGCCAGAGGGAGAGGGGATGCAGACACTTGAGAGAGAGGGAGAGGGGGTGGGAGGGAGAGACCCCGAGAGAGAGGGAGAGAGACAGAGTGGGAGAGAGACAGGGATGAGAGAGGAGAGGGAGTGGGAGAGAGAGAGAGTGAGAGAGAGGGGGTGGGAGGTAGAAACTTAAGAGAGGGGGAGAGGGAGAGACTTGAGAAAGAGAAAGAGGGAGGGAGAGGGGATGGGAGGGAGAAACATAAGAGAGAGGGAGAGGGAGAGAGGTTGGGAGGGATACACCTAAGAGAGAAGGAGAGGGAGACAAAGTGGGAGAGAGGGGGTGGGAGGGCGAGACCTAAGAGAGTAGGAGAGAGATGGAGTGGGAGATAGAGGGATGGGAGAGCTACAAGGAGTGAGAGAGAGATACTTGAGAGAGGGAGAGGGAGAGGGGGTGGAGGGAGAGGATTACTGCAGAGGGATGGGAGAGAGATGGAGGGAGTGAGAGAGATAGAGAGAGAGGGGTGGGGAGACACTTGAGAGAGGAGGGAGAGGATAGAGAGTGGAGGGTGGGCAGAAGCACCGGTGAGAGAGGAAGAGAGAGAGGGAGGAGGGAGTGAGGAGAGAGAGGAGAGGGTGTGCGGGGAGAGAGACAGAGGGAGTGAGGAGAGAGACAAAGAGAGACCCACAGAGGGAGAGATATAGAGGGGTGGGAGGGAGAGACTTGAGAGAGATGGAGAGGGAGAGAGAGTGGGAGAGAGATAAAGGGCATGAGAGAGAGATGGAATTGAGAGAGAGAGCGAGAGGTAGTGGGAGGGAGATACTTGAGAGAGAGGGAGAGGGAGAGGGAGAGAGATAGAGGGAGTGAGAGAGGGAGGGAGTGGACAAGAGATAGAGGGAGTGACTATGAGAGGGAGATGGGGTAGGATGGGAGGACTTGACAAAGAGAGAGAGGGAGAGGGGGTAGGATGGAGATACTTGAGAGAGAGAGAGAGAAGGAGAGGGGGTGGGAGGACCCACAGAGAGGGAGAGAGATAGAGTGGGAGAGAGATAGAGGGAGTGAGAGAGAGAGGGATTTGGAGAGAGGGAGAGAGGGAGAGGGGTTGGGAGGGAGACACTTGAGAGAGAGAGAGGGTAGGAGGGAGATTGTTGATAGAGAAAGGGGGAAAGGGGGTGGGCGGGAGAGACCTGAGAGAGGTAGAGAGAGTGGGAGAGAGATAGAGGGAATGAGAGATAGGGAATGGAAGAGAGAGAGGGAATGTGTGTGTGTGAGAGAGAGAGAGGGGGGATGGAGATACCTCAAAGAGTGAGAGAGAGAGAGAGGTAATAGGAGAGAGATAGAGGGAGTGAGTGAGAGACATAAGAGAAGGAGAGGGGGTTGGAGGGAGAGACTTGAGAGAGAGATAGAGAGAGAAAAAAAATGACCTAAAAGAGGGAGATGGAGTGAGAGAGAAAAAAATACCAAAGGGGGAGAGAGAGGGAGGGTGAGAAAGGGGGTTGGAGTGAGATAGATTTATTTAGGTACCTAGGTGGGAGGGAAAGAGACCTAAGAGGGGATTGGACTGAGAAAGATTAGTCTAGGTCATGTGGGAGGGAGTGAGACTTGAGAGAGAGAGAGACTTCAGAGGGATAAAGAGTTATATAGTTAGGGTAACGAGTGAGAGAGCGTATGAAAGGTAAAACCTCAACTATCCATCTACGATCATAAACTATACACTCTAAGCATTATCAAAGTTGTCGACCAAAGAGGGGAAATTTAGGTTTTGTTCAAAGCAGGTCATTTGGCGAGTGCCAAATTTGGCACTCGCCAAATGACCTACTTTGAACATGTTAATTGATAAGATTTTCCAAATTTCCTCATATTGTCATTCGTGCTCCCCATCTCATTTGCATGCCTTTCAATACAAGTTTATAAAAAAAACCATGATAGCGTTAACCTCTCTCTTAGCTATCTAAATATATAATTCTTTTTTCATTTTGATTTAGTTAAGGTTTTGATCCATGGATTCTATTGTAAATGCCTTTGTTTTTGGTCAAAAACCAACATGTGCTAGTTTTAGGATAGATTTTTACTCGTTCATCAAAACATGAAACAAATTACATTTTTTGAAACTAGACTCTATTCTACACATGATGAAAATAAATAAATTTTCAATTAGTTTTCAAAAAATATAAGGGGGAGCACACTCAAATTTTAGCTTTTCAAGATGTGAGCACTTTGAAAATTCATAAAATATTATATATTCATTAAAAAAATTATCCAAAACAATGAGGATAAACTACATTGTGTTAGCTAATTTCTCACAGTTGGGATTTTGAAATTCTCAAAAAAAATTAATCAAAAAGGGTGGAGCCCTCAAGCGCTACACTGTTTTTTTTTATAAAAAAAGGACCTATTTTGAGGCCCGCCTTTTTGAGACCCTTAATCTTCATTAATCTCAAAAAAAAATAGTAGCTTAGAAACTAGACTCTAAGTACTTCAACTTTTTTTCTTGTTGCATCTTGAAATTTTGAGCCTAACTATCTTCATTTTCTTGTGCAAATCAGATTTTGCTAAATTTAGAAATAAATAAATAAAATTGGCATCTTAAGAGCCAAAATTGTGTCACAAATCCATGCACTTACCCTGAAGATCCATTTGAAAGAAATGTTTCATATCCAATTCAAGATCAAGATCTACATTCTACATGGCCACTATATTATTCATTTACATCTCAAGGCATCATTCAAGGTATCATTGTTCATGTTTCATGTTCATATTTCATTTTTTCATCACAAGGTTTAATTACCTAATCAGGGTTTGACCAAGGAAAACCCCTATTTCCTAACAAATCAATATTTTTTTCTCTCTACATGTGTTATTGCAGATCTAGATTTCTTGGAGCTTGAAGGATCTTTGAAGATTAAGTTACAAGGTTGAAGAGAGTTATCAAGTCATCACAAGGTTGCTATCTTCAAGAAAAGTCACCTACATGTTGTAAATTAGGGTTTTAGACCCAAAAACAAAGCTTGAAAGGAAGAGAAAACATAGGAAAGTAGATTTAGGTCTTGACCCTCTAAAAAATCATAGTGGTACTAATACGCCACTTGTGGCATGAGTCCTAGTATAAGCCTTTTTTTGAATTTTTGAAGATCTAGACTTGTCATCACTAGATTTTTGTTCCTGCTTAGAAACCCTAATCTGGGACTAAATCACCCATCCTGGTGTATGAGTCCTAGTGTTCATTAAATTCAGCATTTTCAGCATCTTAGGTCTTCATTCAAGCTACTACATATTTCTAGGTGCACCTCTAGACTTTTCCAATTTACTGTTATGTTTTGCATTCATTTCTAGGTCATATATTCAAGTTTTACACATCATTAGGTTTGATCATTAGGTTTTTCATGTTACTTGTATCTTCAAGCCCTAGCTTGGTGGTGAACCCCCTTTTAGTCCTTAATCACACATTAGGATACCTTACTGCAAGATCTTTTTCCCCCTTTCTACCTTTAGATTGAGATATCTAAGGTTTTCTTGAATGAAACTTGAGGAAAATAGGTTTAGGTCCTAAATCCTAACTCATGCTCCATCCCTCCAAAAGGTGGGGAACCCTATTTCTGTCATTTCAATGATGTATATAAAGATTACATGAAGCAAACACAAAATGTACAGAAAATAAAAACATCAAATACACAAAGAAAACACACCTAAATACATGAAGAAAAAACACATAATACACACATAAAGAAAACATAACACACACATGAAACAAAGAAAAATAAATGTTAGTATACAAAAACTAAAGGTTTGAGTCAATAATAAGGTTTTCTCAATTACCAAGCATCATCCATTGAATATACACATCTAAAATGCTAAAATTATGAGATAGATAGATCTACTAGCTAGCAAGTTGTGTTATGCTAGGTGTCCATGTAATATGATAGGTTTCAGAAGGATATAAAATTGTGTTATGCTAGGTAACTCATGAAACATTTGTCTACATAGAAAAGTAAGTTATGTTATGCTATGTGGCCATGTAAAAATGCTCTAGTTCGTAGAACAACAAGCTCTATTATGATAAATCCATGGAAAAAAATTCTAATCACACCTCAGGGACCACATAAAATTTTAACATTGCAGGGGATGAATAAATTCTCAACACCACAAGGGAAAAATTGATAACTACTCCTTATGGGGGTTATATATAATACCATCACAAATGGGGTATGTAAATAAGTCATATCTCATAAGACTTCAATGAAATGGATAGGGTGATATGCCCTCTTAAAATGTCAATATAATTGTTGAGTTGATATTTTAAGGAAAAGAAGTGGAAGAGGGGGTCCTTGAAAAGAATACACACCTCCCAAAAATAGTTATACTTTCCCCCACATGTAAATTAAAAGGAAACCATGCAAGAGACCATAATGTTGATACCATAGAAAGAAATATGGTTGCATGTAAGGTTGTAACACCATGAATGGAAATGAGAAAACACATGAAGCTACAAATACCACATAGTGAGGAGAAACACCATATAATAGATAATTTATCATTTAGAATGGATGGGTGCATCAACAAATGGAAGAGTAATAGCACCACAATAAAGAAGTTGTATTTTATTGCTTAAGGCCTAGCATTCAGTAGTAGAATGACCATGCACTAAATTATAAGCACAAAAAGAAATATTTTTATAAAAAATTATCATGCATTGGAGGAGGAAGAGTAATCAAGTGGGATTTTAGAAGCCTCAAAAAATATACTCTTGCTCCAATAAAGGATAAGGATTAGGAGACAATCCTTTCTCTTGTGAAGAAAAGTTATCAGAATATTATATTTGGTGTCAGTCAGTGTTCTATCATCAGTGATCAAAAGAAATTTGATTATTTTTCAAGAATGTAAATCCTTTTTTAAGTGTTGACATGACAAGTTTAGATATTGTTAACACATAAGGGATGAAATATAAATATCCCACATCACCATCCTAGGATGATGTTTTTGAATTCGTTGATGTAAAAGAAGATTGAGAAAATGAAACACAAGAAACCTTAGGTTTAGATTGTGAGATTTTACCTTCAACTACAAAGGAGGGTGTAAAATCTAATGAACCCCAATCATCACAAAAATATGTATTTGAAGGTGAATCACTATTTTGAGCCTTATTTATAGTTTGAGAAGAGAAATGACAAGATTCTACATTGAAACAATATTTGACTCTTTAGGCTTTGATAGTAAAATTTTATACTCCCCAATGAAAGTTGATGTAAAATTTAATGAATTCTAATCATCATTAAAGAGTGCATTAATAGTATCATTATCATTAAAAGGAAATTATTCAAATTTTGAATATGGAATAAAAGAACTAAGAGAGTTGGAAATTTTATGCTCAGCTTGGGCATGTAAATAACTTTTTTCATCTGCTTTAACTATATATACCTTGTAATTATATTCATATTTCATCACATGGTGAAGAGTAGATGGAACTCCATTCATGGCATGAATCCACGTCCTACACAAAATAATATTATGAAATAAAATCCATCATGACATAGATAGGGGTAGACAAAGTCACAAGTCCTACTTTGATGGGTAGTGTGATTGTCCCTAACAATTACCTACCAACCTTATCAAATCAATGAATAGAAATATTATCAATTTTAATGAGATTCTTATCCACACCCATCTTATATAAAAGGTTAATGCTATAAACATTAAGACCTGGTCCATTTTCAATGATGAAAAATATCATTAGAGCATCATGCTTCTTTTGAATTTCATGAGGAGGTAATTCATGTTGAGGAAATGTGATATCCAAGCTTGTTGCATTCATGATATCTAACAAGGTTGCTACTATTTCAAGTATGGAGGTTTTACCATTGATGTCAACTATGTGTTGAGGAAGGTTGTTCCATGATGAAGATGTCAAGGAAATTGAGAAAATTTTGAAAAAGAGGGAAACAGTTTGTTATAATTGGTGCATGTGTGGAATAGCTTTGTTTGTGCATGTGTAGTTGAGATATTATGGAAGTGTAGTGACTACATGGAGCTATCTTTATGTTGTAGTGACTGGAGATGTGTTGGAATGATGTATGTGTTGAGATAGTGTCTCTAGTGCTTGGTTTCCAAGTGCTTTTGAGAAATTTTGATAAATAGAGAAAACAATGTTGTGCAAATGTTGAGAATGTGCTCCAAGATGTGCTCCATGTTTCTTCTATGTTGATGCTATGTCTATGTTGATCTAATATGTTTTTTAGGATTGTCAATAGTTTCTATATCCAAATTTGGGATTCTTGATCATTGTGCAAATTGAGATGTGTGAACTAGTGTGTGAACTAGGTTTTTAGTGTTGTTTATTGTGGTCTAGGAGAAATGTATTTGCTCTACATTTCTTTGTTGTTTGGTTTCTAGTTGTGTGGATCTAGGAAGTTTCTTATGTTGATTATATCTTTTAGAATTCAAGATGATTTGGTGGAGTATAGTGTGTGTTTCATGTGTTAATGTGTGTATAAGGTTAATTGGGCGTTCTAGGTTGAAGTATTTCTATGATGCAAGTTTGGATGAAATATTTGTTGGATCTCAATTGGCTCATGGATTGTTCAAGCTCATGTAAAATACATTTGTGTAGTTTGCATGTTGTCTTGATCAAATGGGAATCATTTACTTAACATTTTTATGGTGTTTATCATGGGTAATGACCGACCTAGTGTTAACACTACATGCGAAGCATCTTCAAAGTTTGTGGAAGCATGTTGAGGTGTGTTAGGAAAAATTTGGGTCCTAATTAAGGATTTATGTGGGTCACCTTAATTCCTATCCACAACAGTAATGTTTGGGTGTCAACCTAATTTGAAATTGTAAATGTAAAGGATGTGTTTCCAACCTTGGAGAAGGTTTCCAAGGTTGAGAGTGATATAAATAAGAGTGGTGTTGTTGGAAGATCTAAAGATAAATGTGAGAGATATAAGTGATGAATGTGGTATGAATTGT
>VDFB02181694.1:0-18072 GCA_007258455.2 Sequoia sempervirens
TTTAGCAATTCGGCGTTATTGGGTTGTCTTAGAATCCTTTTCTAGACAAAACCCATGTCTCAGAATTTTTGGTGAAAATTATCCTCCGACAGGGTATTTTTAGCCTCACCAGGGGCCATTTTAGCTTTCCGAGAAAGTTGTCAGAAGATAGCCGTGTTCACAGTCAACGGGCAAGTTTTTCATAAGGCGGTTCAACTAGACTGAATTCAAGACCAAATCGGTCTTAATTTAGGTTTTCATCAGAGCAGCTGACAATGAAGCGTTACGCTGCAAAAGGAACAGAGATTACTCCATTTACGGAGCCGCCAAAGTCACTCAAATCCCATGCCATTGTCTTCGTGAAGATGGTACCTACGTTGATCTCAAGGCTATGCAAACTAAGTTCCAGAAGCATGTTCGTGATACCTTGATGGAGATTTTGGATCACATTTCAGTGATTTCAGCTAGTTTCAAGAAAGCGGCTGAAGATGTCAGAGAATGCATGCATACAATCAAGGAGAGTGACAGAGAATTGAAGAGACAGATTATTGTTTTGGATAGCGTCAAAGTGCCAGATGATAGAGAGATTGATGAGTTCTTGGTCAAAAGTATTAGATCGAGATGACATTGTTACACCCCGATTGTATAGCTACTATTCATAGGATGTACATTGTAAATGTTGAATCTTTCTGTTGAATAAATTGAATTGTTCTTGTGATCAATTGGATGTATCCTAAATGATTGTCTCTTTATCTGATGCTTCTATTGGTGTAAATCTTGAATGAGAATAGCATATGGAGTTATGAAATAATGTTGTTCTAACTTTCTACAATGCTTAATGTATATTGCTTTGGTCTTGAGCAAATAACTTCCGTTACCATGTCATGATTTGCAGGAAACAGGTTTGTACCTCGAGACAGAGGAGAGATATCACTCGGGGAAGAACTTGGTCGGGTAAACAGTGATGGATACCAACTGGACATACACACACAAACCTTAGAACTGTGTAAGCTAAGTCATTGTTCTGGTTAAAGGTAAGTCATCTGTAGGCTTGTCTAGTATCATTAGGAGTCGTGTCTTCTTCTGAATGTGTAAACAAGTGATGCTTGCCAGTATAACCTTATAAATGATAAGTTCTGGTTAGAGGTGGATATGTGTATTTGTACATACGAATACGATATGTACAAGTACCCATAAGTACATTCATGTCGATACAAACGTATTAAGCAGATGGATATGCCATACGTATGTGTCGATATAAATGTATTTATGGATACTTATACATGTAGTACATATACAGATATATATACAAGTATACATACCCACGGTTAACGAGATAAATGAATTATATATTGTAACGATATCTTGCCTCTGAAATTATACGAATACATATATATAAATTTACATGTTTAATGTATAATGTAAATGAATATATATGTATTAGTATAAAGATAAGTATTTCAATATATTTAATATTATATTAAAATATTAATATAATATAGTTTAAAATGTATACAATATTATTTAAATTGATAATTTAAATAATTATACATAAACTATATTATATAAGTATTTTAATAGAATATATAAAATATATTTAAATAAAAGATCAAATGAAATGTAAACTAAACATTTTAAACACTTTTATAAATAAGAATGCAAATCTGGGAAGAGCATAAAAATCGCGGATTTCTTAAAATCGCGAATTTCTTTAAAATCGCGGATTTCTCAAATGAATTCGTTGAAATGTTAAACTTCAAATATGAGCTTGAATAAATGCGTCATTTTTACTTTGAAAACTTTATTAAAATATTGAAGATTTACCAAAGCGAAATAAAGAAGAAAAAACGCGAAAATGCTGAAGGAAAATGAAAAACGCGCAGAGAAATCGCGCGACTAGGGCCAGGCGTCAGAAAATAGATGAGATATTTCATGCTTTGCAAAAAGAATGAAATGTGGACGCCATTTGAGCAAGGAAAAAGTCTGAAAGGGAAACTTGGCATTTAACCTAACTGTAAAAACGCGCCAGATTGAGAGTTGTCACGTTTTTAACAGTCTGAACAATTTCGAAATAAAATAAACTTCTTGCTGTCAAACATGGAGGTCGAAACCCTCACCATATTGATACACGTTTTTAGTTTGAAACATTCTTCAACCTGCTGGCAGTTCTGGCGCCATAGAAGGTGGAAATCAGTTTTAAAATTAACCTATAAATATACCTGCGTTTGGCATTCTTACTCACACGAATTTACAGTCAAGTTTTCTTGAGCATTTTATAGCTAAAAAGTGAATTCGCCATAGTAGAGAAATTGCTAAGTTATTTTGTTAATGTGAGGTATTCTCTGAACAAGAGAGCAGAAGTTTGAAATTGCTGGTAATCTTTGAATAGAAGAGGAGTAATCAGGAATTGCCCTTTTACTGTGTTGAGTATTTGGTTTCAAGAATCCAAGCTGAAAGTGATCTGAGTAAAGGCCAGTGAAGGAGCTATCTTCCAAACCTGTGGAAAAGCTAAATCAGGCATGCTAAACTCTTACTTTACATATTTAGCTAGTATTCCAGAGTAATCTGATAGGTCTCTGAATTATAGTCATGGCTGGAAAGAAATGAGTTTGATTGTCTTAAGATTGAATTAAAAAGAATAATAGTTTCTTAACCATTATCATGAATATAGTCTTTTCCTGGCTTTTGTTGTCAGTGGTGTACGTTTTACATTAGTTAATGGAAAGTAATCTGCATTGTGTTTAAATGGCTCTATATAATGAGCATATGCTTGGGTATAAATAATAAGTACTAGGAGTGAGTCAAGAATAATTGCAAGTTATAGTCTACATCTAAATACAATCAACTTAGTCAAGTTATTGTATCCCTAGGATGTGTATATCCTGAATTAGGGCGTCAGTTGTAGTAACTTGTTAAATGGATTCTTCTTTCCAACTGTAAGATGTTGTAGGAAGTCTAGGGTACGGACTACCCCGATAGACCAACCTACGCGTAGAATTAAGATAGCCTTAAGTCAAGTTGAACCTGGCTAGTGAATGTGACATATGACCTATGTTCTTCGTTGAACGTAAACACTTTGGCCAAAGTAGTGTAAGGAACCATTTAGTTGTTGTACTACACTGTCAGTTCACCGTGATTCCGAAATACAACCTAGTTTGTGATTTGCCGTTAGCACGAAAGCTAGTTTTGTAGAATCACAGCACTATGTCCAGTTGGTAGTCATTAAAGGTTACCCAACCAATCTCTTCTTCGAAGGGAGGGCCGTTCATTGAAAAATGATCGTGCGGGGGACCGCATTATAAGTCCGTGGTTGGCGGAAAAACGCTCGAGTGATGTTTCTCCTCCACGAACACCCGACGGATGCTCCAAAGCTTGACAGGACGGATTCCTGGACCTTCTTATTTCTATTGGTGTCAAAAGCCTACGGGCTATGTATGTATGTATGTCTCTTCATGCTTTGTAATTTCATTTGAAATGAAATAGTTTAAAGATGCAAAAGATGTTTCTTATTTATGTTTTGAAAAGAAATTGTTTAATCAAAATGGTATTGTTCTTACTTTTATGTATGAATTGTAAAGTTTTAATTTTATCGTACAAGTGTGTTCGCTAAGGACATGAAGTGATCTGCCAGTTGGAACTTGCTTAATTTCGAGGATAGAATCAAGAGCAGCAGTTAACTCGACTTTCAGTCTTGAGTTCACTTGCTGATTTCATTCATGCTTATCTCTTCCTTAGGATTATCTTCACAGGAGTTAGGGTTAGGGTTTCCAGTTAACTGAGGGTAGTGTCCAGTTAACTTTGCTTTAAATAAGGACGTGTATGTTTGCACATTGTCCATTTAGGTTAGATGTACCATTAGCTGATGGTAGTTTTCCAGTTAACTGTATAGTTTACTTTATTAGGGTTTAGTAATAAATCTTGCATGCATTGCAAGACTGTAGTTGACTCAAGGTGATTTTAGGGTTCCCTACACCTTTCGATGTCTATATAATAAGAGTTTTTTCTCATTTGTAATTAACTTTTGCGTGATAGCATACATGTTGTGCCCACCTTGCCTGTAGTATTGCTATTTTGTATCTGTTCAAGAACTTTTGCACGAGAGAGAAATATATGATGCGCCCACCTTGCCCTCAATATTGCTTGTTCGTATCTGTTCATGCGTTTTACTATTATGATGAATTGTTATGCCACATAGGGTTTCATGCAATTATAATGGTGAATTCTTTCCTGTTTTGTGTTCAATAAACTTGTACAAATTGAGATGATAGTTGTGCCACCTTGCCTTCAAGTAGAGAATCTGTATTGGGTTATCGTGTGATGTGTGTGAACAATAAACTTATTCGGATTGAGCTAATAGTTGTGCCACCTTGCCTTCAAGTTGAGAATCCTTACTTAGTTTATCGTATATTGTTGTTTCCAATAAACTTGTTTAGATTGAGCTGATAGATGTGCCACCTTGCCTTCAAGTTGAGAATCTATACTTGTTTATCGTCAGATAGTCAACCTTGCTCCATTTCCTCATGCTCTGTTTTCTTGAGGAAACTGGATAGATTTAAAGTAGTTAGCTTAGTTGTAGTTAATGATCTGCGAAACCAGAAAATCCTTAGCTGCAGCGTTCTTGGTTTTCTTAACCTTGTGCCTCTTCCAACTGAGAACAAAAAGATTGGACTTAGATTACTTTTTTTTTCCATGCATTCCAGCACTCGAGGGAGCTTCCCCTCCTTTGAAGAGCATCATTACGGTGTGCATAGCTGTCATTACAAACCTGCACTCGGAGGTGTTAGTTTTACGCCAACACATAAGGTGGTGCTGTTAAGCATGTTATGTTGGCTGATTTTTAGCATCATAAAGAAGATGTATCCAATCATGGTAATTCCACATCAAGGTTACTTAATTTCAAATTTGCATACAAATTCTAAATCTTCATATTGTAGTAGTCCAAGCCTAGTATCTCATTGATGTTAACATTTGAGAACAAAGCTTTAATGTTAATTCATTGGATAGAGATTGGAAATTTCCTGACAAGTGTTCTAACATAAAAAATATCAACTGGAAACAATGAGGATAGCCGAAAGATGATATCAATAGCAAATGATTAGGAAGCCTTATGGCCAACGTCAGATTATAAGAAAGTCTGATTCTACATGATAAGAGATCACTATTCTAGCTAGCAATCCCATGGCACACTAGTAATTTAAGTCTGAATGGACACTTCAGGCTCAGTACTACCAGATTAGTCATATGATCTGATCTTATGCGTAAACCAATCATTTGTCTCATTAAGGCAACACATGTTGGAATATTCCATCATTGTCTACTTGTATATTATTTATTTGATTTGTTATTGTTTGTTAGTATCTTTTAGGATACGTGTGAATAGTGTGTTATTTGGTATGGAACTCATGAGTGCCATTTAATGCACACGGTTCACCACTCTTCACATGTACAAATTCCCATCTCATTATACAAATGTAATATTCTATTGCATTTTAGTCTCTGATAGCAGAATAGCTTGAAATTTAACTCTAAGAAGACTTCATAGGCTCATACTATATTTCATCACTTGCTGATAGTTTCTAGCATGTAATCTTGTTTGGGTTAATTTCAATTGTTGAGCGTCCCTTGAAAAATTTAAAAATTGATTGACATCATGCAGCTACAATGTTAAAATAAAACATTCAAATGTGCAGAAGGATATTGTAGCATGTAAATTTACCTGGGATATCAGACTTGTGTTGCCACTTCCAGACTCAGTACTGACCAGATCTGCTGGAAAGTTTATGCCAGTCCTGGGCTCAACTACTTCTCTGAAACTTCTGTTTGTCTTCTTTGTTAGATGTGGCATATTGTGTTCTTCAATATGTTCCACTCTGCAATAACTTTGTACAGATTCTTCTCTCTCTTTCATGATTCTTGCAGTTGTATCTTCAATCGGAATAGCCAATAATTTGGAAGATCTTCAACCCCTCAATCAAAATAATAAAGAAAAATCAGCTTTCTAATTATGCCATCACAGAGTAGAAGACTAGCAAGCCTGCTATAAATATATAAAACCTATAAATTCCTCTACATTTAGGTTCCATTACTAGACAATAGTAATACCTATACTAAGAAATAGATTTAAAATGTGCTTAGCCCATCCTTGTGGTAATTAACAATCAAAACTAAACTTACAAATTGTTCAACAGGGGAACAAATGCAGCTGCAAGAATGAATACAGGAAAAGGTGGATAATGTTGGCATCCACTCCATCGATTTGTCAACATGAGTGGGGTAACTCTTTCCAAAATAACTGAAAGTGTACCTGCTTTGACTATGTGACTGGCTTGTGTTTCTCGTGCATTTCCCTTACCAAAATCAAATGCAGAAAAAAATTTATGAAAACAATACCATTTCCCATAATTAAATTCTTGCAACCAATCTGATTTCCTACAACTGGCAGCAGGGTTACTACTACTCCTTTTCATCAAACAGAAAAATAATCCATCTGTCATATGGGCTAAAGATGCATGAGCTGCTCCAGTAACTAAGTTACCAGGGGCATAAACCTGGTCAGATCGATAAGGAGCACTGTCAAAAATTAAGCCAAGTCCCAACCATCTCTCACAGCTATAACTAAATGGTGAACGTGACTCAGCTGCAGAGATAATTGGATCTCCACCATGGAAACCTGGATTAGAAAAAAGCAGCCAACTGTTCTGCATGTTGTTTTACTTTTAGATGCAAAGCAACTACAAAACTGTGAGATGGTTACAGATAAAGACTTAGATCATAGGCACATCAAAAGACTCTGATCAGCCTGCAGAGAAAAAGGAAAAAATGGATGTTAGTAGATTGTTATTCTGCATATTACTGATGTTCAAAACAGATAGTAAATTCAGGACCATATAGAAAAACATTAATATTTAAACTCTGAATAGATAGTGCGAGAAGAGCAAACATTGTGATGCTTGTGCATTGTTATTTGAAACTAATCTTATATCCATTAGCTGTAGATGAATCAGATTTTTCCAGTTACACCAGCAGCTTCATAAAGTTCTAGACTTTTAGTAATACTAAACAAAGCATAAATTACAAGCTAATATAAGGGATATTAAAGAGTGTGCTTGTCATGTCACAAGCATAAGTTCTCTCATGACCCTAAGTCTATTTTTTGCAATTTTTCCCATAGGCCAATGGGGTGATGGAAAAAGGGAAATTAATTAAATAATTAAATTAAGTTGTTGAAAAGTAACTTTAAGTTATAAATTAAAAGATGACTTAAATTTAATTATTTAAAAGGTTGTTATAAGTAATTAAATAAGTGTCACAAAACCCAAGGTGAGTAAAAAGGACAGTTTATTATATTTTTATAACTTTAAGGAGTAATTGTCGGAAAGAAAATAATATTATTTTATTTCCTCGAAAAAGTTATAAAATGGAGACATGTTTTCAAAAAGGATCTTCTTGCTCATTTGAACAATTTTATTTCTAAAGAATTAACATGCATTCTTCTTTCT
This sequence comes from Sequoia sempervirens, assembly GCA_007258455.2. Classification (NCBI taxonomy): domain Eukaryota; kingdom Viridiplantae; phylum Streptophyta; class Pinopsida; order Cupressales; family Cupressaceae; genus Sequoia; species Sequoia sempervirens. The sequence continues at coordinate 7,479 of VDFB02181694.1, forward strand.
TTCCTAAGGACAAAAACCTTCCAAGCCTTTCAATGCAATTCTACACAAGGATTGTTAGTGAAATTCATCAGATAAAGATTTATAGTTTTCAATTTTGGGTGTCAAGTTTTTAAAAAAAAGCAAAATTCAATTGTTTGTTTCAATCATCGGATTCAGTTTTTGGTTTGAAGGTGATTTATTAATAATATCGCAAAGTATTGTTTTGGACAGCTAATTTTTATATGTAGGCTATACCATTCTACCTAGCCGTACACCTGTGATTTCCTAGTTAATTATTTGTTTTTGAATGTAATTGATAGCACTGACTTTCCAACCAGATTTTTTATTGTGAAGAGGCCATACTTCGATACCCAGGCCTGCCATACCATTCCAAGTTTTGTCATATCTTTGGGGTTCACTTTTGCCAGGCCATATAGGCTGTTTTAAAACCTAGCAGTACAAAATAATGTTTGATTACATTTTGGATGGGGTTGCAGCATCCATTTCCAGTTATGGCATGTTGTACTACCTTTTCCTTTGGCCATACAGTATCTGCAAAGTCATATTAGTCTAATCGCATCTTTTCTAGGTGAGTTTGAAAAGAAAAGAAGAGTCTTCAAGGAATCCATACAGATACAAGAGTTAACAGCAGTTTATTTATCAGAAAATATTGACTTTTGCTGGTCATCAAACTTCATTCTTACTAAGCCGTACTATTCATAATTGCTGATTGTACAGTCCCTAGTCTAATTGCTGCCTTTCCTAAGTAATTCTGGAGGCATATCATTTCAGTAATGCAATCCAATTAACATTATTTTAACTCCAACATTTTCAAAATGCCAATCAACATGCAAAGGTATTAATTTATTCCTTGTTATGTGAGCAATGATTTCAATAGATTGTATTACACAAATATATCACTGTTGAACAATTGATTTCATGAAAATCCGATATTGTAAAACTGGACAATTTACTGTCAGTAGTTTTTTTATTACTGAAGATCCTGGACAATTCGCCATTGAATCCCTGTTCTTTATTGTAAAGAATCCAAGTTAATTTATTCGGTGGATCCTCTTTATTTTCAATATATTATCCACCGTGCTTGGCGTGTATCAAAATCAGGCGATATAACTGTCATTTTGGCATTGACTCAATTCCGCTTGTATTCAACCAATTTGGCTTAATCGGAATTTACATCACTATCAGCCATGTTGGCTTGATTGATTCTATGACTTTGTTTTAATTGTAAATTAGATGGCTGTCCACCAATGTTTTTCAATTTTATTCCATTGTCCACATTCTAGTCTCCATATGTTCTCACCTTGCCCACATCAAGAACTTGGTGATCAAAAAGAGCTAGGGTTCGAGTGATTGCAAAAAAAATTATGCGGATTTGAACACACACCCTCCCAAGGGTTATTACAATGCACTTACTAAAAGGTTGGCACACCACCAAGTTGAAAGCATACACAAGACACATGATTGGAAAAAGACACGAAAGGACTAGATTTAAAAAATGCATTATTTCTTATTTAATCAGTATAAAAGAAGATTAGGAAAAATCAGATTATTATCCCTTCAAAGAATCATATCAGTATTCATAAATCATAATACCTAAAGTAAGAAGGGATGGATCCTTTCACATCCACATTTCTTGTATGTTGCAGCATAGTATTTCTGACTTACTATTCAAATATGAGAATAGCCTTCTTTTTTAATGCCACAGTAACTAACATATGATCTTAATCCTTTTCATGGAGATAGAAAAAATTGTACAACTCCAGAGCCATTTGAATACCAGAAAGAAACCGTTTCCTAGAGAGTAAGAAACTTTCAGATGACAGTCACAATCGAATCCCAATAGCCCACTTGACTGATTACTTTATTTTCCTAAATTTTTAATGTTGACACAAATGTTAAACATTTTGATGTTAATGTGGATATTATCAGAAACAATATAAAACTATTTAGAAAGTGTTCAACGCTAAAGGTGCTTGGAGACCTTGTGCAACATAGTTGACCCTCTCTATGGCCAATCCAGAGCTTATGACCAGAATGATATCACTAGATTTTTCCCTTCTAGAAGATCTCTGCCTTTGGTATGCCTCCTGGGATCACCCCACCAGCTCTTTTCAGTTTAGACTCCTCACCAAAGGCCTCGCTATGATCCTCCCCTGGTGATTATATGCTTGTGTAAAACTCTCCCTCAAATGATGATGATAGTAAACTATCTTCACTTGAGAAGAAGCTCTTGTTTATCCATATTGTCCCATGCAGAGACTGTGTCCATATATATTTAATGTTGGTGATTTGCTGCCTCTCACTTAGGGTTTCAACCTCCATACAAACTCCTTTTTTGTTCTGTAGAATATTATTTATATACTCCTGTGTTGCTTTCAACATTCTGGAATAAACTTTTGATTCTCATTGATGTATTTTGGCAGTAATGGATGGGCAGTAGTATGAAAATTTGGTTGAAAGGAACCTCCATGTTAAGGATTTAATATGTTCGTTCTTTCTAGACCGAGGTTGAGGGATCTGTCATTTTCAGATCAATATAAACAGCTCGCTGCATGATGAAAAAATATACCGTGTTGCCAATTTTTGCACAGATGGGGAAAAATGTCAAGCTTTCAGGTCCTTGTGAGGAAATATACATGTAACATATCAAAATACAAGATTGCCTTACATTAGGTATTTCTTGGTATAGTCTTTCATTACACTATAATATTCTCAAAATGCTTTATCATGCACACATTCCAAAACAAACATTCAATGTTGACAGTAGGCAATATGTGCAGCAATTAAAGTCAATGAACGATAATATGGAGCTCAAACAACCATAAAAAATGGATGAAACTGAACTTGATCAATCCTAGAGGAAGAGAGAAAAGAATTTGAGCTAATTGTTCCCGACATAGGTACAACTGCAGATGTATGGATAGGATATTAGGTTGTTGACAATTAAGTAGGTACACTAGATATAATGTCTGCAATTGACCCCAATGTGAATGCACCTATTAAATAATGTATTAAGGAAGCGGTTAATTCTGTGATGAATGTTAGATTTCATTGCAAATTAAACAGGTCTCACAAAATTATATGATGATTTTCAAAAGAAATTGGCACTAATGTGGCTTATATTACTAGTAAACCACTTAAACAAAAACCTTTTTGTAAGGACAAGGCCTCAACCATGGCATATAAAAACTTGCATACATTATATTTGGAGGCCAGACAGTATCTCAAATATTAAAATGGAAGATATTGGTACAATATGAGTTGAAAATAAAAAATTTAAATGAGATAATGATAGATTTCTGCAGGAAAAATCTGCATCAATCCAGGTGCTGCAAGAACTGATTCAGAAGAAAAATCTACATGAATCAGGGGAATAGCAGATTGCATTGTTACATACTGCTGCTAACTTGCATAAAGCATATGTTTAGTCAACTGCAGATTTGAAGTTGGTGATGGAGAAATGGGGGGAAAAAATGGCTGTAAATGAAAAAGAAAAGAAGCAGCTAAGGGGAAATTGGGAAGGTTGAAAAACCTACAAATGATTGGATATACATTCACAATGTGAACTACCGTCAATATCATTTAGTAGCCACATTTTGATGATATTGAGGAAGACTTGGAGGTTGTCACTCCAACACAGTTTAGGACATCAACAAGGTCACAAACCCACAGGGAAAACAAATTTCAGAGATAAGGTTGGAAGATATGGCATATTTACAAATAAGCCATAGCAGAATTCTCTTCAATTTCAACTCTCTCACAATCGTCACATGACCAATTGGAAAAACTCAATAATTCAGGAGGAATGGTTGCAGTAACCAATACTTGGACACTCAGCAGCACAACCCTGCCTATGGAGGGAAATTTTAGCCAACTGCAAGACTAGCTATGACTCTTAATAACGTAGTGTAGGCTGCATCATGAGACCCAGTCCGTTTTAAATGAGTATTTGTATCAAGTGGCTCTAGTAGATTATGTTATTGAACAATTTCACACTTGATTTTTAGTTATTAGTTTATTTTGGAAAAGAGTGTCACCAATATCACCAGATGCATATGGTGATAAGTTGATAACCCTTTAATAATTTAATTGTATTTATGATGTTCCCCAGTGACACATTCCTATGTTTTTCAAGCGTTTCCCCAAAAGTTGACACCTTGGAGACACAAGGATGGGAGCAGAACAATCCCTCCGACCCCTCCCCCATTTCAATTTTTTTTTAAATGGGTATGCGCTGAAAACATCCCCTCTGCAACAAGAATGTCCCCTAGGCACATCCCCTGTTTGGGGAGTGCCAAGCCATCTCAAAAATGTCCTAACATTCCCTGCTGCCAAACATTTTTTGCAGTCAACAAAGTTATCAGGTGCACCCCCCAAGGTCTCGATCCCATATTGAACTCATCCGGGTACCGATCCTGCCCCAGGAGCGGCCCATGTTTGTGCAAGCAAGACCTTGGGTAAAATCAGACCACTCCAAGGCAAACCCAAGGGGACCCAAGAGCCACCCAAACAAAAATAAAATCATTCTTTTAAACATTTTTATTAACAAAAAAGTTTCAAATACCTAATTTCGCCCTGAAAGTGATAAAATAGTGAAAATGGCATGCGCCATGAAGGTTTGTGTGGTTTCAAAGGCCTTAATGTGGGTTTGGTGGCATGGGCTCTACCCCTCATCGTTGCCCTGGATCGCAACAAGGAACACGCCTAATGTTGGAATTTTTGTCATTGATGTCAAGGTTTATTTGAGCTTGTCAAGTTGTTGATTATTCATTACTGTTTATTTGAGCTGGTTGCCTTTTTGGTTGAGGTGTCTACTTGCTTGGTTGAGCTGCTTGAGCTCTTTACTTGCTTGCTTCAGCTACTTGTATGTCTGGTTGAGCTGCTTGAGCTCTTTACTTGCCTGCTTCAGCTACTTGTATGTCTGGTCGAGCTGCTTGTATGCTTGCTAGAGCTGCCTGGGGGTCTGTTTGAGCAGAGAGTGTGTCTACATCAACTTCTTTGGTGCCTACTTGTGAGCCTTTCATACCACTTCATCATGTTGTTTTGTCAATAATATTATAGTATCGGTTTTTAGTGGTACTCAATGAAGACGTGTTACCTAATAATAAAATTGTGCAGCGATTCTTTTATTTATTGTGACAGATTGATATTTGAAAGGCCTTGTTAATATCTTTTACAGCAGCTAATATTGATGTGGTCAAATTTTCTTTGGCTGCGTGGCATATTGACTCTTTTGGAGAAATATTTGAAAGCTTCATAGACTTCTTGGCACGATTTATTTTTATAGAGGTGGTTCCTTTATGAGCGGCTAAGAATAACCTTTATTATGACGGCTTTACTTTTTTTTCCCATCCTATCTTCATGGGTGGCTAAGTCTATCCCGTATTTTGAAGACTTTTAAAAGGACATGTTTTTATTAAAGTTGTGGGGTATTGATTATTGACAGAATATGCCAAAGTCGTGTTGTCCTTACATTTAAAATTTCTCATTGCATTTTTTTTCTAGGCATTTCTTCTTTTTCTGACGGTGATTATCATACGCTTGGCAGTTTCTATTTTCTCCCAAAATGTATGCTGTGTTGTGCGAATTTTTCAGAGGGGGCAGCTAATTATATTATGGCAGAGTTTAATGTTTTTCTAACATGGAGTTATTGGCTAGTGTGGGCGTCAAACAAAGAAAGGTCGTGTTCTTGGCATACAAAAATAATAATCCCTGTCGATGTTATTGTGTAACACTTGCTTGTCTCCTTGTCACGTCAGCTATCTTCTTGGCATTGTTTTTTATGTGGCATTGTGTGAGAAGATGATTTTTTTTGAAAAACGGATATTCATTCTATGATGGAGTTGCTTTTGTTCATAGTTCAATTTATGAGTATGAGCCTTCTGAAGCTGTTTAGGGTTACATCATGGTCTTGTCTATGTATTGAGTGAACATTTATGAGAAGTCTGTGCTTCTTAATTTGGGATTTTTCAGTCTTATTTTGAATGAAAAGATGGTGAGTCGAGCTGGGGAATATTAGGAGATTGTCAAAATTCTAGCTGAAGATATAAGAAGTGTGCTGCATGTGGAAGACTCTAACTAAAACTTTCTTTTTCATCCTCTGTCGTATTCTTTATGCATTCATTATCTGAGCTGTAGTTTCTTATACTGGGTGTGAAAATTTCTATTACCTGAGTGTTTTGTAAAATTAACGCAGATTTCAGTTCGTGTGAGAGGGCAAATTGGAAAGGTTAAGCGCTTGGAGCTCTACTTTTTGAGAAAATTATTAGAGTTGCAATTTTTTGTATCAAAGAGTTTTTACTGAAGTTGGTTCTTTAGCTACTGGAGTTGGTGCTTCAGTCTATTCGAAGTGGGTGAGTTGATGCTTGTAATGTCCTTCGGTTGACATCTCTCGTAGCTTAAGATTAGCCTATAATGTGACCCTCGAGGGCTGATAGGATGGATAGAGGGTCTTGTTGGAGCTTGGCTTGGCTTCGGTTGTCAGAATCTACCAATTTGGCTTTCGTTCGGGGTCGTTCGGACATCATTTGCTTGACTTGCTATTTTTAGTAAGTAAAGTCATTTCGGAGCACCCCTGCTATTTTTAGCAATTGGTTGGTCGTATGCAGATTCAATCACTTATCCTCCGGCTTCAGACGGTTCGTTAATCGGACTTATTTTGAGGAAGATATTAATATTTATCTGTCAAATTAAATATTAATTATTTTGAAGCTTATTTATAAAGTTATAATATTATTAATATTATAACTTAAGTGATTTTTTTTAAAGGGGTCGACCAACATGAAGAGGGGCCACTTTTCAATTATATTTTATAATTAAAAGTGCGTTCGAGACTTTGGAAAAATTAAAAGAAAAGTTTGAACTTTATTTAAATGATGCTTTTTTGGAGAGAAGTCGACTTCTTGAAGAATATAAGGATTTTATTGTGAAAAGAGCTCATTATGTTATGAAATCGACTTTGAGCAATTATTCTTCCAGAGAACGGAGCCAAGGGTTTCAGTTATTTGTTTTGCATTGGAGAACGAGCCATCTTCAGTGTTGCAGTTCAGAGGCTGTGAGATATCAGCTGATTTATTGCTTGTCAGAGAGGTAGCTTCATTCAGAGGTTATCACAGAACTAATTCAGAGATTACATCTTCAGAGTTTTTGGTTTGGAATTCATCTGGGAAGGGTTCTTCTTTTTAGGCGTCCATTTTCCAAGCTCCAAACACATCTTTTAAGAGCCGTATTTAATTGCTTGCTGAGCCGACAGTACTTGCTGCTGTTAAGCCGTTTTCAAGTACCAGGCCGTACCTTTTGCATTGGGAAAAGCGCCTCTTTTGGGGCATTCTGACTTCACCATCAGGGGCGCATATTCATCTGGTTTCATCTGCAAACATCTTGCTGAGGGAGAAGCTGATTTCTATGATGGCCGTACCATTTCATGGGCATCTCAGGCTGCTGCAATAATCAGGTTTTCATCAAAAGTTGTTGCTTTTTACCTTGCATGTTATTCGATCTTAGATGTAATCAATCCAGAAGGTCAATAAACATTTTGGCATCAATAGATCCAGTAGATTCCATCATTTTTAGCATTGTAATATTTTATTTAATTTTTATAAGCAATTTCTTTCAAAATCGCACTACATTGGTTTATGCAAAAAAACACAAAAACATCAAAACGTTCAAAACAAGCAAAAACAGACAGTTTCAGAAACAGTGAGAACAGGGGTTTCTACAGTGGTATCAGAGCTAAATCCTGCCATCCTGAGGGTTTAGCATTCTTATGCAGCCACAAGAGGTTGGGCCTCATAGATATTACACTCGCAGGAGAGCCTTGATTGACAGGGAACAGGGAGTGAACAGGCAGCCAGGTACCATGGCTGACAGAACAGAGATCCCTCGAAACCCTAGGGATAATGATGATGCAGAGGTCCTACACACTCTTAGAGATTTACGGACAAGTCAACAGCAGGTTATTGATGTGCTACAGCAGTTGACAGTGGCTATACAGAGGATAGGTACACCGAGGAGACCGTCACCTCGTCGTGACGAGAACAGGAGTGATGCAGGTTCACGGAGAGCACCTAGGACTGTTTCACGGACAGCAGACAGGCCAACCCGGCCTACTTTTGTGAGACAGGAGCCTGATGAGGCTATTGCAGGTGAGGAGATCGAGGGAATGTTCGCTGATACCCTTATGGCAGCGAACGATGAATGGGAGTTACTGTCACCAGAGGTCAGAGAGAGGATTACCTTTGACAGATTTATCACACAGAGGAGAGAACATCACAGGAATCGACAGGATTGGAGGCCTAGATATAATAATACTGATCTGAAGCATGCCACAAACAGACTCACCCTAGCTATGTTTGATGGTAGTGGCAAGGTTACAGCCCAGGCCTGGATCAGTAAGCTGGATACTTTCCTCACATTGCGTCCCATGGATGAGGAGGATGCTATTAGGTATGCTACTTTACATCTTGAGGGAGCAGCTTATGACTGGTGGCATCACGGAATGGTGACACTCCAGCATGATCGTATCACCACATACCAGGAGTTCATAGACAGGTTGGTGGAACGATTCGACAAGAAGGATCCTAAATCTTATTTCAGAGATTTGGCCCAGTTGCGACAGAGTGGTAGTTTGGAGTCCTACATAGGAGACTTCCAGCGATTGTCAGTTATGGTTCCTAATATATCAGAGAGGCGTCTCGTTGTACTTTTCATGGAGGGACTGTTGGAACCATTGAGAGGTTGGATCAAAGCATTTGATCCTTCTTCGTTACAGGAATCTATGAAGAAGGCACGCAGTATGGAATTTGCAGCACCATCCAGCAAATTCAACTCCAAAAATACTTCTTCATTTAGGGACAATAAGGGATTCAATAAAAATAAGGAGAAATCTGATTTTAAGAGTGACTCAAAGGGAAAATCAGCAGCACCCTTGGATCGTGAGACTCTTAATGATTTGCGCAGGAAGAAGCTTTGCTTCTACTGCAAGGGTCCCTATGACGCTAACCATGATTGTCCTTTGCAGCCTAAGGGTAAGGCCAATAGAGTTATGTGGGCCTATTATGAGGATTCGGAATCTGAGAATTCCGAACAGCAGGAGAGTTCTGGGGAGTCAGAATCAGAGGCTTCAGAGCTTAAGGCAGAGGTAGAATCAGAGCTCCAAATCCAGGAGGCACGGTTGTCAAGTATTCAGCAGGAGGGATCTTTCAGACTTTGTGGAGTTTTGGCGGGTCAAAAGGTTATCACCCTTCTAGACACAGGAGCCACCCACAATTTCATTGATGCTAGATTTGTGGAGAAGCGTGGACTCATAACCGAGGAGTTTGAGGGCATTCGGGTTAAGGTAGCTGATGGTTACACTCTCAGGTGTGATCGTATGATCAAGGATCTTCCTTTGTGCCTAAATAATTATGAATTCAAGGCTGATTACTATGTAGTGAATATGGGAGATATTGACTTAGTTTTGGGCATGAAGTGGCTTCATTCCCTTGAGGAAGTTACACTTCGCCTCAAAGACATGGAGATCCGGTTTGAGGTGAATGGGAAGACTCATATACTGAAGGCCATCCGGGACAGTAACGTCAGGACTATTTCCTTCCGACGAATGGAGAGACTTATGCGACATGACATGGTTGAGTGGGCTGCCGAGTGCACTTTGACACCTATACAGGATGGACAGCATAAGGCCGAGTATCATCCTGACATTCAGCAGTTGAGAGTTAAGCATCGGTTGTTTTTGTCATGTCCCCTTCCAGTTGACATCTCTTTGTGCTGGTGATTAGCCTACTATGTGACCCTCGTAGGCTGATAGGGTGGATAGAGGGTCTGGTTGAGGCTTGGTTTGGCTTCTGTTGGCAGAATCTTCCAGTTTGGCTTTCGTTCGGGGTCGTTCGGACATCATGTGCTTGACTTGCTATTTTTAGTAAGTAAAGTCACTCAGCGGAGCACCCCTGCTATTTTTAGCAGTTTGGTCTGGTCGTATGCAAATTCAATCACTTATTCTCCAGCTTCAGACGGTTCGTTAATCGGACTTATTTTGAGGAAGATATTAATATTTATCTGTCAAATTAAATATTAATTATTTTGAAGCTTATATTATAAAGTTGTAATATTATTTAATATTATAACTTAAGTGATTTTAAAAGGGGTCGACCAACATGAAGAAGGGGCCACTTTTCAATTATATTTTATAATTAAAAGTGCGTTCGAGACTTTGGAAAAGTTAAAAGAAAAGTTCGAACTTTATTTAAATGATGTTTTTTTGAGAAAAGTCGACTTCTTGAAGAATATAAGGATTTCATTGGGAAAAGAGCTCATTATGTTATGAAATCGAATTTTTGCCAAGTGCTTCTTTTGAGAACAGAGCCAAGGGTTCCAATTTTCATTCTGGATTGGAGAACGAACCATCTTCAGTGTCTGCAGTTCAGAGGCTGTGAAATACCAGCTGATTTATTGCTTATCAGAGAGATAACTTCATACAAAGGTTATTACAAAGCTTATACAAAGATTACTATTTCAGAGTTTATTCCTGAGATTCATCGGAGACAGAGAAGATCCTTGAGCGGCTGATTTGTATGCATCTGGCATCCATTCTAAAACT
>VDFB02181696.1:0-17228 GCA_007258455.2 Sequoia sempervirens
AGTTACTCATAAACTGCTGTCCACATCGCGACTATCGCGGGAGGCAAGCCGTGCAGCACGAATACCTCTTGGAAGAACAAATCTTGCCACAGGTAGCGTGTGTGTAGTAGTGATTGCGAGAAAGTGTGCATATTTCGTCAACCGATGTACCACCACGAAAATACTGTCCTTCCCTTGAGCTTTTGGCAAGCCCGTGACAAAGTCCATGGACAAACAATCCCACTTCCTCTCTGGAATAGGAAGCGGCTGGAGTAAACCTGCAGGGTGTGTGTGCTCTTGCTTGTTCTGCTGACAAACAAGACATTCCCTGACATACTGGAGAACATCAAACTTGAGACCCTTCCAAGAGAATCTCTCCCGTACCTGCCTATAGGTCTTAAAGTACCCGGGATATCCTGCCATGGGTGAATCATGGAATGACCTCAATACTCTGTCCCTCATCTCAGAACCTGGGACCAATAAAATCCTCCCTTTGTAGATGATAAGGTCATCTACAAGTGAATACCTGTCATCCTGTACTGATCCATCTACTATGCTAGAAGCCCATGGGTCCTTAGCATACTCTGCTACTATCAGATGTCTCCAGTCTTCTGAAACCAGTGTAATAGAACTCAAGTGAGGACGGCGAGATAAAGCATCAACAACCACATTCTGAGTGCCCTTGACATAGGAGATGTCAAAATCGTAAGACTGAAGCTTGCTGACCCATTTTTGTTGCCTCTCATTAAGATCTCGCTGTCCAAGGAAATGCTTCAGACTATTATGATCGGTTTTTACAGTGAATTTACTACCAATCAAGTACTGCCTGAATTTGGCCATGGCATGCATGATGGCCAACATTTCCTTATCATAGATACTGAAGCTCCGTTCAGGACCTCTTAGCTTCCTGCTCTCGAAAGCTATCGGGTGTCGATCCTGCATGATAACTACACCAATACCCTCACCACTGGCATCGCAATGTAACTCAAAGGGTTTAGTGAAGTCCAGTAGAGCCAAAACTGGACACGTAGTCATAAGAAGTTTGAACTTCTCAAAACATGCTTATGCTAGTGGTGTCCACACAAAAGCACCCTTCTTAGTCAAATCAGTTAGTGGCGCAGCATGCCGCGAGAACCCACTAACAAACCGATGATAGAAGGCACACAATCCTACAAATCCCCTAAGCTGTGTCAATGTCTCAGGTGTAGGCCAATTGATGATGGCTCGAACTTTCTCTGGATCCATGCTGACTCCTGCACCGCTGATGATGTCGAGTCAAAAGCTGCCTTCAAAGCACACTTGGACTCCTTGGCGTGGGACTCACATCCAAGTATGCTTCGATTACCTCATCAAGTGTTGGAACCATGTGTTCCTCCCGATTTTTCTATAAGCGGGGATATGCGTTGAGAAGAACGCAATACAAATTTTCTCAAGTGAGGATGGAAAACCATTCATTATGGTAAAGCGTGGCTGGAGCATTTGAGTTTAAACCGAATGGCATAACCAAGAAATCATAGTGTCCACGGTGACATACGGCGCCAGTTTCTCTATGTCCTCTGGGACTGCGATCGTGATACCACGTCCTCAGAATCAATCTTTGAAGTAGCAAAGCCCCATGAGCTGAGTCTATCCAGCTCATCTATCAGTGGAATATTAGGATGCACTGTTCTTTATTGTCTTCTGTTGAGCGATGCAGCCCAGTCAATACACATTTTGAGTGTACCATCCTTTTTCTTCACCAAAACAACTGATGAAGCAAAGGGTGACTTAGTCGGCCTAATGTGCCCCATAGCTAAAAGCTCCTTAATAGTTTTCTCAATCTCATCTTTCAAACGCTTGGGGTGCCGGTAAGGAGTAATCATGATCGGTTTCGTGCCCTCATCCAACTCTATAATATGCTCAATACCTCTATCAGGAGGTCTACCTGGTGGAATAGCACTGAAAACCTTAGCATGTTTGATTCGAAGTTCCTGAACATCTGGATGGTAAGAAGAAGCTTGCTGCTCCAACTGTGAAGGCATTAGCTTGCACTCAGCAGCCCACTCTACCATATCGTGGCGAATCAAACGTTCCATTCTCCGGAGTGAAATTTCTCTAAGGTTGCTGTCCTTGATGGCTTTTAGAATATGATTTGTGCCATCAATGCTGAATTTCATCTCCATGTCACGCAAGTTAAGCGTGAACTCTCCTATTGCATGAAGCCACTTCATGCCAAGAACTATATCCGTTCCTCCCATGTTTACAACATAAAAATCTGCCTTGAACTCAAAATTGTTAAGTTTCAAAGGCAAGTCAGGTATCATCCTCTCACAGTTGAGAGTGTATCCATCTGCAACCTTCACACGTATGCCTTCAAACTGCTGAGTTTGAATTCCCCGTTTCTCCACTAACCGTGAATCGATGAAGTTGTGGGTTGCACCTGTATCTAGAAGGGATATAACCCTTTGACCAGCTAGGATCCCACGGAGTCTGAAAGAACCCTCTCTCTGCATGCTGGACATATGAGCCTCTTTTAGTTCTGTTTCTACTACAATTTCTGCCTCATTTTCTGACTCTTCTCCATCTGTATCATAGATTGGAGCTTGCTGATCAGAAAAATCAGTCAACGCTTCTCCCTCATAAAACCACTCCATGTGCTTGTTTTGCCCTTTAGGTTTGAGGGGGCAGTCATGATTAAAGTCATACGGACCTTTGCAGTAAAAACAAAGTTTCCTTCTTCGTAAATCATTCATTGTTTCTCGATCTAAAGGAGCTGTAAATTTCTTCTCTTGATCTGCATTATCAGCCTTCTTTGGATCTGATTTATTCTCCATGTATGAGGTAGTAGGTTTCGAGCCAAAAGGCTTACGAGGTGTAGATAGCTCCATGCTGCGAGCTTTCCTCATGGCCTCCTGTAAAGTAGGTGGATCAAATGCTTTTATCCAACCTTTCATGGGCTCGAAAAGACCTTCAATGAACAATATGATCAGCCTTCTCTCTGAGATTCCTGTCACCATCACAGATAGTCTTTGGAACTCTCCAATGTACGATTCCAAGCTACCTAACTGTTTCAGTTGTGCCAAATCTCTGAAGAATAGCTCAGGATCACGTCTATCAAATCTCTCAACCAGTTTATCAGTAAACTCTTGGTACGAGGTAATCCTGTCATGGTGAAGAGTAGCCATACCATGAATCCACCAGTCATGTGCCACGCCATCAAGGTGAAGTGCTGCAAATCGAATGGCATCCTCCTCAGGCATGGGGCGTAGTGTCAAGAATGTATCAAGCTTACTAACCCAGGCACGTGCTGTAACTCTACCACTGCCATCATAGTGAACTAAGGTTAGTTTGTTGGTAGCCTATCTGAGATCACTTTGTTTGTTTCTAGGCTGCCTGTCATTCCTGCTTTTGGTGTGTTCTCTCTTTTGGCTCATGAATCTGTCGAAGTTAAGGTGCTCCTTAACCCTTAGTGGCAATGCATCCCACTCATCATGCATAGCCATAATGTTATCTGCAAAATTTATCTCACCACCCTGTTCAACTTCGTCCACTTCCTCAGCATCATCTCTGGTAAAAGTAGGACATGTAGCTCTCTCAAAGGTGCGTGCTGGAGCTATGACTCTCTGAGGCTCTCTGTGAATACTGCCTTCACGATCTTGATCCAGATTCTGAGCTCTATTAATTGTCAAATTTTGGACATTTGTGCTGAGTTGTTGAAGAATAGTCGCCACCTGTTCTTGGCCTGCAACCATGCCTCTGAGCACATCTTTAGCTTCTCTGTCCTCATCATCCCAAGGATTCCTGTAAGAACTTCCTCCTTCCCTGTTAGCCATATTATCCAAGTCTATTTCCTCCTCCTGTTCTTCAAACGGAAATGGTGGGAAAGGATTATGATCACCTCTCTGATTTCTAGGACCCCCTCTAGAGTAGAACTTGCCAAAACCCTGCTGGTGTGACTTCATAAATTTCTCTAACCCCACAAGCTGGCAGGATCAGTGCTCTGATACCACTGTGATGAGCCCTGCTGGCTCTCAACTCAAAACCCCAATTTTTCTTAAATCTTTAAGTGTTATTTAGGTTTTTAAAGAAAGTTTGATAGACAGAAGAGAAGGGGCGCAGCATATTTAAGCTTGTAAACTGAAATACAAAGCAATTTCTCACAGAATGGAAATGCAGAAGTTGTTATTATACTGAAACAATGAGATCATGAATAACAGACATACCAGAAAGTCTCCAGTTATTTTATTTAAAACAGTAGCCAGCTCGCCAGCCAAGAATGCTGAGAAACTGACAAATAAGGACGCCAAGCCTCCAGAACTGAGTTCTCCTGCCTCAAAACTGGATACAATACTCTGAAAATGCTGGACGCCAATGATGGAAGACCAAAAGCAAACAAAGGCGAGGTGTTTCAGCCTAACCCTTCACACGCCTCTCTAAAGGCACAAATCCCAAGGTAGGCCGTACGGCCAAGGAAAGGATAGAAAGAATCTCTGCTGGAAGCCTCTGACTCTGAAGAAGAATGCGCCACCAGGAAGAAACCCTCATTTATTGCAAACAACAAGAAATTTCAATATATATAATCTCTGTCTGAATCTGTAGAACCTCTGGCTGAAGCTCTCAACATGCACTGATTCGATTGATCTTTCACAATCTCAAGAGTGCTCACATTGAAGAGGTATCGTTCTTCAATGGCAGTTTGTTCAAACCCTGATCGCAGGAGAATGCACAGGAAAAATGCACAAGGCAAAGTCGAAATATCAAAAGGTGAGTTCCTCATTGCCAAAAATTGCTTTATACTCAAATGGCACGCATTTCCAAGAAGATGCGCCCTTTTAGCAATCATTTAAATCTTTTAATATTATATTAAGTCTTTTCAATAGTCATAACTTAATACTTGAGCGCCCTTTAATATTTTAAGAGATTAAAATATTAAATCACCTTTTTAGAATAATTTAAGTGATATAAAATGTATTAAAGTCGATGTGACTTTAAAAAAAAGTATTAAGTTAAATAATTAACTTAATCACTTAAAAATTCATAACTTGCTCAAAACTCTGAATATTCCTGTGCCGTCAGAAGCTGTGGACTCCTGAAATGCCAATGCCCGCTGTGATCCAATCACTGGCCTCTGAAAACAAGAACAATCAACCTCTCCAGAAAGTACCACTGACCCTCTAACCAATCCAGCTAGCCCACAAGGGTCCAATAACAGGCTAACACACTGTTCCCGAGAACTGTCTAGCGAGGGGACATCACATGTTTCCACCATAATAATGTGCTACAGCCTCTTTAGCCTTACCCACAACCTTCACAAACATTTTATCCCCATCAACCAAATGCGTAACCTTGACTAAGGTTCCATCACCTAAAAATTTGAAAATAAAAAATTTAAATTAAAAGAAAATTACAAAACAAATTAAAAATTAATAGATCATAAGTTCTGAAGTTACCTTCAGTATCTCTCCAACACTATTGGCAAACAACACATCAAAGATTGTCCCCACGACTTTCTCCCCTTGCACCCTTTTGCACTATGTAGACTCCAACCATAGATTGCTCATAAACATCTACTAGAAAAACAGTAGTGCCCTACAATGCTTTGCAATGTTATGAAGTTTAAGTCAAATCGTGCAACCCTAGATCACATGGGCTCCTTTTCTTTTGATGTTCTCTGTCATCAACCTAAGCATCCAAGTATGGTTGTAGATAAATTTTGTGACATTTCTAGCATCTTCAACCATGCTTTGGACCCATCTTCCTAATGTAATCAATCAATAAATCAAATCAATGAATAGCACAAGGGCTCCAAAAAATGGTGGGATGCCTATCTTGAAGGAGTCTCCTTGTGACTACATAAACAATTGCATTAGTGATGACAATTTCAACAACATTCTCCACCTCCACCACCTCCAACAAATTGCACAATGTTTTTGTGTAATATGGAGCCTATATTTTTTTTTGTGTTTGATGCAATATTGTTTGAGGGGATTTTTGATGATAATAAGTACACAAGTCAATGAAAATGTTTGCAACACAGAAATGCAATATATGCTGATATTTAAAAATTGTTTCAAATCGCTCACAGCTGTAACTATAAACCAAGTCTGATACAAATTATTTAGCAACATAATGGGCTGCTTATTGCTCAGAAATTACAAACAGCAGTTACTAACGACTGTAATGACAAAAACTATTGTTCATTGAACATACCCAGCAAGAGTATTGTGTTGCAGGTCTGGAATAACACTCTAGCAGCAAACTCGAGACAAAAAAAAATGCTCAGAACTTCATTTTTAGTGCATTCTCCACTGCCCAAACCCTAGCCATCTGCTGTTCAGCCCTAGGTGCCACCATTCAGCTCAAAAAGGGCCTAGACAACTAGGCGTCAAGCTCCCTAACTTACACGCCCTCCCTAGGAACTGTACAGCCTGCCTAGGAGAGGTACGGCCAGCAGAAAGGAATGCCTTAATGTCTGAAAATGGTGCCTTAAATCTGCTATTTGTCCTCCACCAATATGCTCACAATTTTCTGATATAAACCCCTCTGGAAACTTAGCAAAAACTGAACAATGAAGCACTGAATCACTCTAAATGAAGTTGCCTGTAAACAAATCCACCAGGGCTGATCTTTCACAATCAAAGTGGATGATCCTTGCAAGGGTTTTTGTCCTTACAAAGCTGCTGGTATAAAACCTGTAAGTTCTCATCAAGGAAAGTAGTCAAGCATGCCCTCAAAATGAGTTTCAAAAAAAAATTTGTATGCTTCCCAAAATCCCATGCCCCAACTTGGAGAAATAACATACTTTATTTAGTTTTTAAATTTTCCCTATGTCCCTGTAATGTCCCCGTTTTTAGCTCTTCACTTTTCAGTGATTGGTAGCCTATTCCCAGTGTGTTGTCGGCTAGTCAGTGGCAGAATTAGGGTTTCCGGTTGTTTGATGGGTTCTCTTGAAGGTCGAGATCCGGTCAGATCAGATCCGGCATCAATTCAGTCAACTTTCCTCTTCTGGCAGTTCATTGGGTAATTCTCATTTTTGGCTTAAGGGGTTCATTTTGAAGATATAAGTTATTTTAAGTCAAAATGTTTTATTTTTAAAATACCCCTTGGCCTAGTGTTATAACTTAACAGTTGTTTTAAAGAAGGGAACTTTGAGGGGTATTTTCTTATGAAGGAAATATTTTAATATTTCTAAAGTTTATAATTGTTCAAAGGGAAAATGGACGCCTTTTTGAAGGAGATTATATTTTATTTAAAAAAAGAGAAGTGATTAATATTTCACAGGGAAAGTACGCCATTGGGAAGAAAGTGTTTGTGTCAAAGTTTAAACCTAAAAGCAGCTTGGGATTAGGGCGCACCTTCTAGAAGCTCACCCGGAGGTTATAAATTGGGCTTCGAGGGTCTCATTTGTTTATCTGATGAATTGCAAAGTTATCTTGCCGGATTGGCTTTGGGATTGTAGGAATGTAAAGCCTCCTAAGCACGAAATGCTTCTTCTTGCTTGAAAAGACAACAACTAGTTGAGAGGTTTAAAGTTGTAGGTTGGTTTTTCCTTTCATTGTAGTTAGTTCTTCTCATTCTGCTTAGTTGGAGTTATTGTATTTTTGCATCCAATTTTAGGTGCTATTGATTTGTATATGAAAGCATGGGACGCTTTACTCACAACTCCAAGAAACATAAACATCTTCTTCTTCAGATGGCGTTTCCACGATACATATGTAGAGGCGACCATATATTGCAAGTTTCCGGGATTTTGTTGAAGTCTATATGATTATCTAAGTAGTAAGCCCTTGCTGCGGGCAATTTCCGCTGTAAAGTGCTTTGGAAGTCATGCAAAATAAATAGGGGTCTTTGTGAGAAGTTTTTGTGATCCTTCTTCATTGTCATCATCATTAGAATGTTTTGCAACTGATTTCAAGTTAAATGAGTGAGTATTGAGAGAGATATGAGCATTTAAGTGAGTTCTGGAGTTGCTGTTTTCACCATTCTTAACTGCAGATCTATCATATCAGACTTAGTAAAATTATTAATAGGGCTGGGATTGTCTGTCTTAGTCATATTAATCGTTCTGGAGTAGCTCTACATTTCAGCAGTGTGATTATCACTCTAATCCATCGTGCTTGCAGGAGATATATTACATTGTAAGGCTGTTAGTAGTACTAACCAGCCAATATTCACATTTGTAAGCTCTTATTTATATTTCTTGCATTTCCTGGAAGAGACTGATCCTTGCCCAGTCTATTGTCTTTCTTTATATCTCCGTCATATGGTAGCTCCCATTCCGTCTTGGGTTGGAAAGCACATTCTTGACGTCGAGTACTTCAACATTCTTGCTTATTTCCCTTAATTGCATTGTAATTCTTAGCACTCCACCATATGGTCGCCTCCTTTCCATACTGGACTGGGTAGCACATGCTTGGTTTTGAGTTTGTTTCTAGTACTTGTAGCGTAGAAGATCCTCTGACCATATGATCGTCCTTCGCGGACACATTCTTGGTTAGAGTTACCTTCAGTTGCATTTTGTTTAAGGCACTGACGATCTTCTTGCCATATGATAGCCTCTCTCTTGTTGAGATTGAGTGCGCATTCTTGGCAACGAGTTATTTGTAATCTGCTAGTTTGAATTATCTAACCCTAACGGGTGCTCTCTGCATTGTTGTGTACTTGGTAAAAATAAAATAAAAATTGGCTCGGAATATTTCAGTCCCCCACTTGGGCGTCCCATTTAATGAAGATAAAGTATTTACCTTAAGGAAAGTAGTCAAGCATGCCCTCAAAATGAGTTTCAAAAAAGATTTTGTATGCTTCCCAAAATCCCATGCCCCAACTTGGAGAAATAACATACTTTATTTAGTTTTTAAATTTTCCCTATGTCCCCCACTTGGGCGTCCAATTTAATGAAGATAAAGTATTTACCTTTTTTAAAACATTCCTTATCTCCCCCAAAAAGTCACCTTTTTAAAAAAATATTAAAATAACGTAAAGTTAAATATTTAATTTAACTTCATAATATTTACGTTATTTTAAATTAAATCCTCAAGCCATAGAAATTCACCAAAATCAACATTGGATATTGTAACTGAGCATCCCAAAGAAAGATCAACATGAAAATACAAGGTTAGTGCCATGGAGGTGACTTAATAAAAATAGTTAAGTGTCAAACCAAATGCTCTAAAAGGTTCCAAAAAGATGCTCCTAAAATCCCGCACACACCACCAAGAGCCGAAGAGTCCCCTAACCAACCATATTAGCCTATGAAAACCCGAGGAATAGGCTAATCTTGATAATCAATGTCATGGCTTAGGAAAGCGAGATTACACTTTGCATTCTTGACTTCAAGGGAGACATCTAAGTACTTGAAGAGCACCAATGTGCTATTAGAAGCCACTAGAAAGTTAACAAGGGTCATATTCTTGCTATCTTTCCACCTATCAAATTAAATGTTTTAGTCCTTTCTTCCCATATTCTCTTTTGGTCTTCTAATATTAGTCATTTAGTTTTAACAACTTCCCCTAACAATGGCCCACTAAAATCAAGCTAAGTTGGTGTCTTAAACCATACGCTAATAATGGTTGTAACCTATCAATGAATCCCAAGATGGGCTTCTCATCACATTAAATTATAGCATATTTATTACAATACAAAAACTATACAACGACTACTCTTGCTTTACGACCCTTCTCTTGGATAGTAGTACCTTTAAGAGAAGATTGCACACATAGAATTTGTGATGAATGAAGATGCTAGGAGAATTAATACAGATTGAACTTTCTTCAATGTAAGTATAGGAATGCCAAATTCATGTTCTTGTAAAAGAGCCTCCAATAAATCAAGGATGACTGTCAAATTCATCACTGATGCAATCATTTCCATCGTCCTCTTTCTTTTAGTTTTCTTCTCCTTGTAGCTAAAAAGTAAGGAATTCACTTCTCCTTGCACTTTTGCCCCCATTTGGTCACACAACTTGACACCCTGGCTAGCGATTCAAGCAAGGTAGTATTTGAGGCAACTAATACTTCCTCATCTTAAACCCATAATAATTATAACTCACCAAGCCCTTGATTGCACTTCATGAGCCATGCTTCCATGTAGGTGTAATGTACCCTTCTTAGATAGTTCCAATTGCAGAGGGGTTAGCCTATTATTTTGACCCTCGTAGGCTAATGGACATGGATAGAGGGTCCTCAGAGGCAGTTACTTGGTTAGTGGTGACATTACTTCTCTCCAATGCTTTGTTTTGTTCAAGTTTTGACCTTTGTAGAGGTTTTTGGACTCAGATTGGCATACTTACTATTTAAAGTTAGTCATCTAGGCAGTAGAGTTTAGTGTTACTATATACAGCAGGGCACCTGGACATATGGTGATTTCAGTGTTGATCCCAATTCTCAGTTGGCTTGGAGGAATAAGGTTTATTGTGCGAGTTATATTACTTAATTATTAATAAAGGTGATTTTATTAATAATTAATCATTGAAAAGCATAATATAAGTTTATATTTGCACTTTATTAAAGAGGGGCCATTTTAGACTTAATGAGTCATTAATGACTTTATGAAAAGTATGCCCAATTATGAGATTATAATATAAGTCAACAAATGTAAATATCAAAATATCATTTAAATGATTAAAAAGGCACATCATGGGATCAACTTATGTTGGAGAAGTATATAAAGGACTCTTGAGCAAATCGACCTCATCCATTATGAGCATTTGAATTTGTCTTTTGTGAGTTCTTGGATTTTGAGCATTGAGACCAAGGGTTTCAGCTGTTTGTCTTCATACCAGCATTGAAGAACGTCCCTTCGTCTTTGTTTGAGCAATCTGAGGGTGTGCAAGATCATCTGAAGAATTGCAAAGGGATTTGGCTTCATCCAGGAGTCAAAATAGAGCAGATTGGTGAAAGTTTTGCAAGGGTTCCGGACCAGATTTGAAGCATATCTTGTTGTGAGGCCGTACAACATCAGAGGCTGCATTTATTAACTGCTGTGCACATTTACGAGGGCAGTACAGCCTCTTTATTGCCAGCCATACCATCTCTTGTTTTGGGCGTGTGAATCCAAGGGAAAAACGCCTTGCATATTTGGCTCTCATGTGCTCCATTGTTGGCGTCCAGGTCTTACGGGGTATTTGCAATCAATTTTGAGGTGGAGAAATCATTCTAGGAGGCAGATCGAACTTTTCAATGAGATTGCAACTTGCTGTCACAATTTCCAGAATTCAATAAAAATAATCTTTTTGACTTTCAGGTATGGATTTCTATGTAAAAAGCCTTTAGAGATAATCTAATAATAAGATAGCTTCATTTGCAGCATTCACTTTCCTGTTGCTTTGTATTTGTATAATTCTCTTGTCATTTTCTCTCCTGGCAATATTCTCAAAGAAACACAAAAAAAAAATCATATAATATTCAAAAACACAAAAAATTGCAAAACCACCAAAAACAAACAAACATTCATCACTCAGCATTCAGTTGGCAATAGTTAGAACCAGTAGGGTTCTTACAATGGTATCAGAGTAGTTATCCTGCCAGCCTGCATAGTATTAGATTTCATGAGCAGAGATAATTTATTTTATACCAGAGGAAGAGGAACAGGTCATTGGGAACCACCTCCGATTCCTGAGGGTGATATAGCTTTAGGCATTTTGGGCTTACACAAGTCTAGCTCCAGTGATAGTGACGAAAGTATTACAGGTATTACGGCAAACAGAGAGGTTTCGAAGGAGGCACCTAAGGACACAAGAAATGAACGTGCTAGGTCAGTGAGTCCTGAGACAAAGTTTAGGAGGAGGCATGACAATATGATGGATATGATATCTCAACTTATGGGTACCATGAGACAGATTATTCCACAACAGCAGGTTTTTCAGATGGGACAAACTACTGGCACTGCAGGGGTAGAGCAACCTCATGTGATAGTTCACCAAAGTTCTTCTAGTGGTTTCGAGTGTAGGCCCAGCCAGCCTACTTTTATTACCATGGAGACTCCTCTAGTTCAACAGGTGGAGCAACAAGATCCTCAGCCAGAGTTTCAAACACCCTGTGCTCCTTCAACTGCTGATGTTACCAGACACTATGCAAAATATATGACACCTTCTCCTGAGATTAGATAGGCTTTGTCTTTCCATGAGTTTTTGGATGCTAAGAGACCCAAAGGTGGAGGTAGAGTTGAGCATAGAGCGCCACAGGCACCACCACCACCACAGGTTAATAGAGACTTCCAGTAGGTTGTGAGCAAGATTTCCTTGCCTCACTTTGATGGTAGTGACAAGTGCACTACGAGATCTTGGGTGCAGAAATTAGATAACTATTTATCGTTGAGACCCATGCAGGAGGATGAGGCTATCAAGTTTGCTACTTTGTATCTTGATGGGTTAGTTCATGATTGGTGGCATCATGGGATGTTCACCCTAAAGCATCATCTTGTTAATACTTACCAGGAGTTCACGCATAGGCTTATTGAGTGCTTTGATAAAAAATATCCAAAACTCTATTTTAGGGAGCTTGCTCAGCTTAGACAAGCGGGTAGTTTGGAATTTTACATAAGTGAATTTCAGAAAATTTCAGTCATGGTTACAGGTATATCGGAGAGGAGACTTGTCATATTGTTCACTGAAGGTTTATATGAACCCATGAGAGGATGGATCAATGCATTTGATCCCCCTACATTGCAAGAGGCTATGCGGAAAGCTTGTAGCATGGAACTTGCAACACCTCACAGCAAGTTTACTCTAAGGCATCTTCCTGATCAAAAGATAGCAAGTCATCTTCCAAGAAGGCAGAAAAATCTGAGTCAAAAGGAAAATCTGCAGCACCTTTGGATCAAGAAACTCTTAATGATTTGCGCAAGAAAAAGTTGTGTTTTTATTGTAAGGGTCCATACGATGATAAACATGATTGACCCTTAAGGCCTAAAGGGAAATCGCGGCAAATGGAGTGGTATTATGAGGATGAAGAGTTGACTGATATGACAGACCAGCAAGCTGCTCAAGAGGATTCAGGGGCAAAAGAATCAGAAAATGAGGGAGAAATGAAGCTACAAGAAGCTTATCTTTCTAGCATGCAAAGGGAAGGCTCCTTTAGGATGCGTGGACTCTTAGCTAGTCAAAAGGTCATCTCATTGCTTGATACAGGTGCCACACATAATTTTATAGATGTACGGTTGGTTGCAAAACGTGGCATTCAAACTGAAGAATTTGATGGTATAAGAGTTAAGGTAGCTGATGGTTATACTCTCAAGTGTGAGAGAATGATTTCAAACCTTCCCATGCGTCTTAACAACTATGAGCTTAAGGCAGATTTTTATGTTGTTAACATGAGAGATACAGATGTGGTTTTGGGCATGAAGTGGCTTCATGCTATTGGTGAATTCACCCTTAATCTTCGTGAGATGGAGATGAAGTTCAAGGTTGATCGGAAGACTCGTGTGCTTAAGGCCATCAAAGATAGTAGTTTAAGGATGATATCATTCAGGAGGATGGAGAAACTCATCCGTCATGACATGGTTGAGTGGACTATCGAATGCAGGTTGATGCCATCACAGGAGAAGCAGCAAAAACCTGTATATCATCCAGATGTTCAGGAGCTTAGAACTAAACACAATAAAGTGTTTAGTGACATCCCACCTAGTCGACCTCCAGACAGAGGGATAGAGCACATCATAGAGTTGGAGGAGGGCGCTAAGCCCATTATGATTACTCCTTACAGGCACCCAAAACGGCTAAAAGATGAAATTAAAAAGACAATTAATGAGCTGCTTGCTATGGGACATATCAAGCCGAGTAAGTCACCCTTTGCTTCATCGGTAGTTTTGGTGAAGAAAAAGGATGGATCACTTCGGATGTGCATAGATTATCAAGTGTTGAATAAGAGAACTATTAAGAACAGGTACCCTATACCTCGTATTAATGAGTAGATAGATGAGCTTCATTGACCATGCTTCTTCTCAAAGATAGATTTGAGATCTGGATACCACCAAATCAAAGTCAGAGAGCAAGACATAGAGAAGACAGCGTTCAGATGTCATTGTGGGCATTTTGAGTTCCTGGTTATGTCGTTTGGCTTAACCAATGCACCTGCCACTTTACAGTCCACTATGAATAGGGTCTTCCAATCTCAGTTGAGGAGATATGTGTTGGTCTTCTTTGATGACATATTGGTATATAGCAGATCTTGGGAGGAGCATTTGGCTCATTTGGATACAATGTTGGGTATACTGGATAGGGAGTCCTTGTACGCCAAGGAGAGTCCAAGTGTGCTTTGGGCATGACTGAGTTGCTCTATCTTGGCCACAACATTAGTGTAGATGGAGTTTGCATGGATCTGTTGTGATCTTTTCACACATTGCCCCATTCAAAATGGGGACCCCCTAATTTTTGCTCCATTCTGGTCTTTTGGCTTGGGTTTCTCTCTCTCTCTCTTTCTCTATCTCTTTTCTGATGTCTGCCTTTCGAGGATTGTGCCCGTCATTGAGCTTAAGCGTAAAATTGACCAAGTCTGAAAATTAGGGTTTCATCTTTCCTGGTCAGTCCGAGGTCGAATAGGGTGAATAAATTGAAAACAGAGTTTAACGTTGATGTCAATATGCTTCTAGCAGGCTCTCAGCAAATTTTCATCAAATTCCGGGTACTTACTATTTTTAGTAAGTATGCAATTACAGGCAATCTGTCAGCATTTTTGAGATTAAGGCAATCCACACGCCAGCGTTGAGCACGCATCAGAAGCTACTTTCAGCGTGCAAAATTTGGTACGTGACGCTTCTATTTTTAGCGGTCCGGCTTAGGGACAAGTTTCAGGGCTTTCGAATCTGGAAGTTTTTCTTTAATGTGGAGGGTTCGCCGGAGTTTTAGGACCTTCTGATGGTATAAGCATGGCGAGACAGCAACTTCGAGTTGAAGTCTTGAGGCTATTTTTAGGGTTGCATGTCGGGGTTTTCAACTTGCATGTCGAGCATATTCCTTATAAGGTTTTTTTAGAGGCTTACGCCCGGTGATCGCGACATGCAAATGAAGATAATCCTCAATAAAGGAACTTACTATTTTTTAGCGGGTCGTCCCGTGGCTGACGCCAGAATCCGTCGCCATTGCCGAAGTAAAGGACAAACAAAGATCATTTGAAATATGCATCGCAGCGAGAGCAAATTCAGGGTTTTCAGCCGGGTTTACGAAAAGAGGGCAAAAGTCAGAATTTTAGAAACGGTGTAAACTACGATGGCATCGCCGAGGGTTATCTGGCGGTAAAATTTCAAGTCAAGCGGAGCGCTTCACTAGCTATAATGCGCAGTCAGTTTGAAAGCGGGCTAAAATAGCAAATCCCAGTGCATAGCCGATGGTCGGAAGATCGCGTGGTAGAGAACCGTCATTCCAAAATTTAAATCAACCAGACGATGGAGCTTCTCGAAACAGCAGGTTGCTATTTATAACAACAAATCCACCCTTGAGAAGAGGGGGCTAAAAATGGCGGGCCATTAAAATAGCAGTGTCAGCAGGGTAACAAGGTCGTGAGGATGCAGTGTTTGAAATTTCAAATCGTTCTGAGCTTCAGAGATGCAAAAATCAGAGGGCTTACTATAAATAGCAGGGCATGGATAAACTGGCGAAAATGAGGAAAAAGTGACTAAGTCTGGAGCTTCATCCTGCAGCCATGGCAAAATGCGCCCAAGTTGATGAAGACGTGATAAAAATTTCTAAGTATGAAAGCTCATCCTCCTCCTAGGCCAAAATGCGCCCATCCAGCAAGGAAGTCAAAGAAAGTCAACACTTTTCATCCTCCTACCTAGCCAAAATGCACCCAAGGGAAGCTGATAAAAGTTGAAAAATATTCTAAGGCAAGGAATTCGTCCTCCTCACCCCTCAAAATGCGCCCATCCTTCAAGCATGGCAAAATGCACCCAAAATGCAAGTGAGTCAAAGTAGTCAACAAGTTTCATCCTGCACATAGGCTCAAATGCGCCCAAATGGGGCCATGTCAAGACAAAATAAGGTAGGCGAAGAGTCACAAGATGGCGTTGGAAAAAGTTTATCCTCCTCCCCCTCTCAAATGCGCCCATGCAACAAAAGGTCAAAGGAGTCAACAAATTTCGTCCTCCTTACATGCCTAAATGCGCCCATCCTCCTCCTAGGCTCAAATGCGCCCAAAAGAGGGCATGTGAAGACAAAAACGGAGAAGTTGAAGAGTCATCCTCCATGCATAGCAAAATGCGCCCAAGTTGAAGGTGGTAAAAGTGAAGGTAAGGTGGTAAACAAGGTAAAAGGCGTTAGAAAATACTCCAAGGCATGGTCAAAGCAAGGTAAATGCTAGGCGTGGTTGTTATCCCTCTTCAAGTCCTATATGCGCCCAAGGTGGTGAGTGAAAATAAATATTGCTAAGGCGTGTAAGGTGAAACAAAATGCTAGGCGTGGTTTTAATTTTCTTCAAGTATGCTATGCGCCTAGGGTGGTGAAGTGAAATGTGAGATGATGTGATGAAAATTTTTCCTAAGGCGTTGGAGCTTCAAGTGGAAATATATTTTTTTCAAGTGTGAAATAAAATGCAAGGTGATGAATGAAACAAAGTTCCTAGGCGTTGAAGATGATGGAAGTAAATATGATGTGCTTGCAGGAAGTTCTTCCAAGTGAAATAAATTCTTCTCACAGGCAAAGATGAGCAAGATTGAATAAAAATTTCCAAGGCGAAATAATTTTTCTAAGCCAAAATTTTCAAGATGATTTAAAATTTTTCCAAGGCAAAGTATTTTCTTCTTTAGAAAATACGCCTAGAACTCAAGATGTTGAATTTTCCTGAAGCACGAGCAAGGTTTTCAGAGATGAAGTTAGAAGGTGATGACAATACAGGATGAATTCAAATTTCTCAAGTCAGAGCAACGGGATGTTCACAGATGAAGAACGGATTTGAATTGATGGAATAATATTTTTCTAAGGTTCAAAATTTAAAAATTAAATGAACCCGTTCGTTGTGCACCCATGGATTCATCGCGTTTCAGAGAAAATTTTCTTCTGGGTACTAAACATTTGTGATGATAGATGGATTTCCATGTCTTCCACACTTCGCCAACACTTTTTCAGTGAAGAATTCAATCAGCGCTCAAATTGTGAATTTTCCTAAGGGAAAATTTTAAAATTTTCTAAGGAAAATTTGAATAAAATGATTGTTGAAGGGAAATTGCTTCGAACGATGAATTCAAAATGAATTGCCTAGATGATTTTGATCAAGTTCTTCACAGATGAATTTTCCAAAGCGTCAGAGATGATTAAAATTTAAATTTGCAAGACAAAGTTT
>VDFB02181700.1:0-17193 GCA_007258455.2 Sequoia sempervirens
GATTTGGATGGAGATTGCAATAGCAGGTTTGTTTATACTTTGGGGATGCAAGGTGTAATGCATGAGGCATTGGGAATCGTCATGTACAAGGGGCATGAGGCATTGGGAATCGTCATGTACAAGGGGAGAATGATAATGGTTTGTAAAATTAATCCAATGTATTTCCCACCATATACACATGCTCTGGTTTTTTATGAGTTTGATGAGCTTGCCTTGCAGTGGAGATGTAACTATGAAGCTGTTCTATCGCCGCATTATTTGCCTCCTGGAGTAGTTTGTGTTGGGGGGGATTATATTTGGCTTATTATGAAAAGAGAGAACCATCTCAGCCATATTATTTCTGTAGATATAGATAAAGGGGAGGTGAATGTATGGCCAGAAGTTTACCCGTTTATGTTCAATGTGAGGAACTGTCTCTCAATGCCACTGAGCTTTTGCCCATGCTCTTAGATTTCATTCTTCTTGGCTTTTAGGGTCATCCTTCGCCGTATTTAGTTATCTATGGGGACCCGTACTATTTTGTTTTATTCTTTTTCTGGACCAATGAAATCTATGTTATGTTCCATCAATAAAGGGCCCTAAAAAGAGTTTAGGATTCAAAATATTAGTCCAGATTATAATAGAAATTATCCAGCTATTGGAAATAAAAGATATATTCTTTTCTGTTTTTTTTTTCTTTTATTATAATATAAAAATGTCATTATTTTATTTTATGTGTACTTTTTAATTTTAATATTAATACTAGAGCAGGTTAAAAAAGAATGTAAAAAAGTAAAGAGGTTTTATTGTTTGTATAAAAAGGTGAAGAGGTTTTATTGTTTGTATTTCAGTTAAAATTTTGATAGCTGTTCAGACGGAATAACATTAATTTATGTTATAATTCATGTTATAATGGTTAAGAAGGCTGGTTAAAAATTAGTCAAAACATTAAGAAAAATAATAATTTATAAAATTATGAAATTGTTTGAAGGCAATAAATATTTTTATTTTTCTTTATACAATGTTCTATTGACCATTGTGCTAATGCCTCATCACTTCAGAGATTTTAATTATTTTTAAAATCTTACCAATGAACTATGATAAATGATCTTTAATACGGACAATTGTTTTAGAGTTTAAAAAGGACAATGAGGGACTTATATCAAATTTATATATTTCTGGATTTTATTTTTATTTTGTGATGTTTTGTGAAATTAAGATACAAACCATTCACAAAATAATATTTCGATACAAATATATATATATATATATATATTTACTTCCAGAATATGTTCCATCAAGAAGTTGCAGTAACATGCATGAGAGCAGCAATATGTGAATGTGAGGAGGCAGAACTAATTGTAGAAAAGAAAAAGAAAAAGTGGAATTTTTCTTAACAACCAAAGCTAAATGCTAACTAACATCCTCTAAATCTCGCCTATTCAACATATTCACCACCCCCTGGGAATCAAAATCACATATGATCCTTCTCCACCCAAACTGACAGCCACACATCACAGTGTATATAATGAAAAGAGCTTCTATTAAGTTGTTAGTATGAAAACCCTTGTAAATAGAAAAGATAAACTGAACAATCCCAGAACTATCCCAACCAACTCCACAAATGCTAGCATGACCAAGGTTTCCCTAAGAAGACCCATCCGTGTTGATTTTCAACACTCCCTAAGGAGGAGGAGACTAGCTTCCCTCCCTATTTATCTTCTGAAGAGGATGTCTACCACGAATTCTTATGAGCTATCCTTGCTGAGGAGGAAGATGAAGACAATTGCACAAAACATCACGAGCATCCACTGCTTCCGTCAAATCACATTCTTCCGCAATAGTTTCTCCCAAAGAATGAAGAATTTTCCACCACAAACAATGGGTCACCATCATCACATCCTGAAAAATCCTACAATTCCTTTCTAGCCATATGTGCCAAATAATAAAGGAGGGGCCAAGAGCCCAAGCAACATGAAGAAAAGAAGAAGAAACAGGGACCTTGCCCCACCGGTCAAAAAGCTCAACCAAAGATGAGACATGCCAACAAGACATGTTCCGCACACCCCACCATAAGTGCCAAATCTCCCTAGGAAAGAACTAGTGGAAGAAGAGATGTGAAACGCTCTCCTCATAATTATGGCACAACACACACATTGAGGGGCCCTAAAAACAACTTTTGCACAAATTAGCCCAAGTAAGACACCTATTGTGAACTGCTAACCACATGAAGAAGTTACACTTGGGCTAAAAAGATGAGTGCCATACTTGTTTCCACCAAGGGACCTCAATGTCTCCAAACATCTACCTACCAAGTTTCCCATATCTAGCAAATACAAAGTACCTCCCAGAAAAATCACTGCCTGCCCAAGCCAAAACATCCTGCGCCCCCAAAGCATTACATTCATGAGAAGCAAGAACCTAAGCCATCTCACGCCTATCCACTCTGGACCCCCTTGGAGGTCAATCAAAACAGTGCTTCCATTGAAATGTAACAGCCGGTCCACAATGTTGAGCAACCTCATAATGCTCAACTATGTCCCAACCAGCAACACTAAAAATATCACACAAAGAATAGAGGTGACAATAATTGGAAAGGATAGGAGGGTGGCCATCCCAAGAATCCAACCAAAAAAGTGCCTAAGACCCCAAATGACACATCCAAAAGATCCCTCTCTTAACGAACTGAGCCCCCACTTTCAGAGTATGCCAGATCATAAAACCCCTTCCCTGCAAAGGAAAGCGAGGAACATCAAAAGAATTGACGCCTTTAAGATACTTATGATTGAGAATTCGGGCCCAAAGCTGATGTTGAATGATACACCAACGCCAATAAATCTTAGCAGCAAGAGCTTTCCCATTCAAAATAGTAGAGTGTAAACAAAGACCACCCTATTTCTTTGGCCTACACATAGTTTCCCACTTAACAAGGCTCAACTTAGCAGAAAACAAATTGCCACTCCAAATAAACTATCATGAGAGTACATCAAATTCATTAAGGAAATACATAGAAGCAGCCTGAACAAGGCACCTATAAATAGGAAGAGCCTAGATAGCAAACTTGAGAAGGGTCACTCAAGCAACACTAGGTAACCATTGATGAGTCCAATGAGTTACCTTCCCCCACAACTTATCACTTGCAAATTTTGCTAGGAGGACCTAGGTTTCCTACCCCCAGCAAGATGAATGCCCAGGTAGACAAAAGGAAGAGACCCAATCTAAAACCTTAAAATAGTCGCAATTCGCCTTTGCATAACCTGGGGAGTATTAAAAAAGAAAATAGAAGACTTATAAATGCTCATTGACTTTCTGTCCCAAAGTAGCCAAGTAAGTATCCAAAGCTTGCCAAAAAGATTCAGCTTCCCGAAGACGAGGTAACCCCATAAGAGACGTATCATCCACAAACTGGAGATGAGAAAGTGTTGGTAAACCATTGCCCCACTTTTACCCATGAATCAAGCCTTGAGAAACCCAAAGCTTAAGAAACTGGCCCAACCCCTCAACCATAATAATAAACAAATAGGGAGAAATTGGGTCCCCTTGGTGAAGGCCCTTGGCGGCGTGATACAACTCTGAAGCATCTCCATTCACAATAACCGAAAAGGAAGAAGAGGTAATGCAACTCATAACCCAGCTCACCCAATCAAGACAAAAACCAAAGACCAAAAGAATCTTCTGAAGAAAATGCCACTTCACTCTATCATAAGCCTTAGCCATGTCCAACTTAATGAACATAGATTTCTCCTTTGAAGTCGCCATAGAATGAATGACTTCCAAGGCCACCACCACTCCATCAAGAATTTGATGGCCAGCCACAAAACCCCCTTGCCTCTCAGAAATGACAAGAGGAAGACACAGTTTGAGCCTCTTGGCAACCAATTTAGTAATAATCATGTACACCACATTACAAAGAGAAATAGGCCTAAAGAATTCAAGCCTATCAGTGCCTTCCTTTTTAGGAATCAGATGCAAAAAATTAGCACTCAATGCTTGAAGCATCTGTTTATTGTCGAGAGATTCCCGAACAACCTCTAACAAATCTAGATTAATAATATCCCAAAAATCCTGGAAAAATTCAACTAGGAACCCATCAGGACCAAGAGCTTTACCCTTGTTCAAACCAAACACAACTTTCTCCACTTCAGAATAAAAATCAGTTGAATGAGAGAATCATTCATCTCATTAGAAATCAAAGAAGGAATGCAAGCAAGGACCATATTCTCATCAACCTCATCCAAAGGTGAATCTTCCGTAAAAAGAGCATAGTAAAACTGTCGAGCCTCTCTAGACAAAGCGTGTAGAGAAGAAATCGTGATACCCTTAGAATTAACAAGAGAAGAAATATAACTCTTGTAGACACGTGAAATTGACATCATGCATTTGATTAGGTCATATTCATCCATTCATCAAATAAATCAAGTTTATTTGGTCAATCTCCTGAAAGTCATCAATTTAAATTAAATAAATCAACTTGATCCTAACATCACCCTCCTTGATTAAATAAATCAAACATTTATTTAATTAAGTCTGAAATCACCTTCTATCCCTTTTTTATTTAAATAAATCAAAGAAATCAAGTCAAATGGGTCAAAAATCAACTAATAATCACCTAAGCTAATCTAATCCTGATTAACCTAATCCAACCACCCATCACATCCTCTAGCTTTTCCCACTTGAGGACGATGGCAATCCACAGTCAGCTAGGAGAAATGGGTATTGCACTCACATAGAAAGTTGCAAGACAGACATCTTGTTGTTCCTTGGAATGTTGTCAAACTTAGGCACTGTAGGACTTTGGAGAGATAATCTCACTGGGAATTAGTGAGGAACATAAAAGATGTGGTTCGTATGTGAGCATAGTTTTTCACCATATCAATGTTGAAGTAGCTATTACTGATCTCTTTTCTGGGTTGTATATTGGTTCTTTTGGTCCTTACAGTTCACCCTTTATTAGACTAATGGTTGAGAACAGTTTAAAAATTGGATACCATTTTTTTAAAATCGAGATCCCATTTTTATAAAATGGGATCTCATTTAGCTATAGGATCTGAGCCTAAATTTAAAAAATGGGAACTCTTTTTTTTAAAACGGGATCCTGTTCTGAAAATTTCCATTTCTAGAAAATTTTCAAAACAGGATCCCGTTTTGAAAATTTTCCAAAAATTGGTGATCTTCTCAAGCTAACATCAAATCGAACTATCTCAAGATTGTTCACATTCTGATCTTCTTCTTCTCATTCTGAGAAGACTTGTTGATGGTATACACTAGATCTATAACTGATCTGTTGGCACTCTCAAATTTTGCAAATTTGAGATGCCTATTTTGAAAATGTTGCCTGTGCACTTCCAGAAGTGCACTTGAAGGATCTGCCTAAATGACCTACTTTGGAGGGTCATATTTTGGAGCACGTTGATTTTCGTAAAATCCTTTTGCAACACATTCATATGTCCTATGTGAATGTGCATGTGAATTTTCAGCTTCCTACGATGAGTTTTATCAGGGTTTCGAAATGTGAATCTAGGAGGGTTTTGTCAACTATAGGATAGTGTAATTGCTTCAGCATATGTGACACGAATACTATGTTTTAGGTGGATTTATAAGAAGAGTTATCAAATAAAACTTCAGTGATCTGGTTGTCATAATGTGATAACATTTGTAAGGATCTTCATAACATTTTCAACATTGTAAGATGAATGCTGGTTATATAACTCCACAGCCCATTTTATGGCACTGGTCAAGTATTATACTTCTGTTGTTTTCAGCTGGTCCTCAATCTTCAAAATTCGAACTCATTTTAAATCCCTGTGTGTTATAGTGTTTTGGTTATCTCATGCTCCAAGTAGTTGATATTACTGATGAACAGCCAATTCTATTCAGTATCATCCTATTATGTTGAGTCATTAAATGAGATTATTTGTTGAGCAATATTGTGTTATGTATGTGTTTCAATTTGTTGATATTGCTAAAGGGATCACCCTCTCGGGTCTTGCAGAGCCCAAAGTGTAGGAGGTTATTTTAAAATCCTCATCAGTTGGTCCAGGTCCTTCAAGCTTCCCTTGATTGGAATCGGAAATTAGGTAAATTAGGAGACAAACTTGGTTAACATCATAAAAAATAACCAACATGATCATTTACATCTAATTCATGTGATTCTTCTTTAGGAGAACATTCTTCCTCAGCAAAATTCAACTTATTCATTAGCATTTTAATCTCAGCATCACGCTCATGTGGCATGCTACACTCATCATATGTGCCTTGATCTTCTTCTAGTGATTGTGCTACTACACATTGATGAGGGGAATGAGGTAGCTGGCATGCTACACACCATGGAGTATCATCTACAAAATGAGAATAATTCTTCTCCAAAGGATCTAGAGTCTCTTTATTTGACACATTCTTTTGATTATTTTGTACTAGCTTTCCACTATGCCAATTTGAGATATAGGGCTTATCATGTGGTACATGAATTCTCTAATGCTTTTCAAATCCTTAAATTCTCATTTCTATCCATCTTCTAACTTAAATCCTTAAGACTGTTCATCACTTTATCCAAATTATCATCAGAAGTTGTTGCCTTGTCATGATGTCCTTTTCGATTTTTAATTATTTTGA
Source organism: Sequoia sempervirens (assembly GCA_007258455.2). NCBI lineage: Eukaryota > Viridiplantae > Streptophyta > Pinopsida > Cupressales > Cupressaceae > Sequoia > Sequoia sempervirens. The sequence goes on from VDFB02181700.1 coordinate 6,592, forward strand.
CATCATCTCTCCTATCCAACTTTTTTGATGCTCTTCTATTTCCATCAATGTGCAAAGAAATCTTAAAAGCATCTCTCAAGGTTTTAGGATCATTATCCCTCAATAAGTATCCCATCTTGAGTTCAAATGAATTATAATAGAGAACTAAGCACATTTGTTCAAGTGGTATAATGTCTGCAGGAACTCTATACATTACTTTAGCAAACCCAATGTTGAAATCAAAGACTAATTCATTATAACCCTTTGAAATACTAGTCAATTCAATGATCGCAAACTTGGGATCATTTTTATCCCCATATTGTTATGTGAAAAATCCTTTAAATTCCTCCCAATCTGATCCAATGCTTGCCTCAAATAGACCTCTATACCACTCTCTCCCATCCTCAGTTAGATATTACATAAATAACTTCATGACTATTTCCTCATCTTCATCTAAAAATCATCAATAAAGTTTAGAAAACTTCTTAGGTGATCTTCACATGATATAGCATTATTTCTAGAAAAATAAAAGAATTTCTAACCTCATTTGGAATAGGATTAGAATAGCCAAGAATACCATCGAAGTTTAACTACCTATATCTGTCCATTTAAAAAGGTCTTCTTGTATGAATATTCCTTGTAGCACCTTGTTGTTGACCGACAATATTTTGACTTACAACATTTGGGTCAACTTGTAGGCTAGACTGTGGGATACTCTAACCTGTATGGGATGAATTTTGAACAGTGCAAACTATTAAGGTATTTGCAACAAAAATAACAGGTGGGTTTTGAGAATTTATCTTAGAAGTTGAAGAACATCCAGATGCATTAGATATTTTCAATAATTCTATCTTTATTTGCAATTCTACATTGGCAGCTAATTGCTCCATTATCTCTAATTCCTTTTTTAGAGTATCCACCTCCACTTGTAGTTGCAAATCTTTGGGATCAGGTATTGCAGATGGAGAAACCTTTTAAGGTACACCATTTTCATTTATGGTTACCCCTTTTATAGGATTAACATGTTTTTTTCCCTTATCCATAGGCTTAGATGCAAATTTGTGTTGGTAGCTGATGCTACTATGCTAGCAGTAGGAGGATTACTCCATGTACTAGTGTGGGTGTTTCCTAAGGGAACACTTTTAGTATTGCTACTAATTGTGGGATTAAGCTTGTTGTATTTTATGGAAAAGAATTTGACAGAGTGAGTATAGATGAGGGATCTTCTTCATAATACTTCTTCATTTGAGCAACCTTTTCTCTCAATTTATCTTTGTAAAATACATCATTCCTAAGTTGGTTTTCTTTATCCTTAATCTTCTTGAGCTTTATCTCTTCTAGCCTATTTATTTCATCCTAAAGTTGTTGGAATTCTTGTGACAACTCATTCTCATATGGAAAATCATTCTCAATGTCTAAGGTATCATTGTAAATTTCAACATCTTCAACAAAAAATGTGGTAATTGGGTTAATAGTGGGGCTAGAGTTAGTTAATTCCTTTTCAAGAGGGCTATTCCTTAATAAGTCATACTACAAGGAACTAGAAGTATCTGTTGGAGGATTTAGGCTATGAGTAGCTCTAGCATCAAAATTATCTTGCAAGGTTTTCTCTCTTATCCCTTTTTTCTTAGCAAGGCTATTAGGGTGGGTTTCATCCTCACTCATAGCATACTTAACAACTACATTATCTTCATTTGTGGGAGGCATTCAGAATTCAATATCAATAAAACATCTCAAATTCTCATTGCTACTATCATGAGGACACCTAGATCCAAGAGGAGGAGGAGGAACAAAATTACTTGTACTTTTCTTCTTCCATGACTATTGAGGATTGTGTGGTGATTCTCCTTCCAACCCTTTTTTAGAGTTTTTGTTGAGCCAAGATCTTGTTCCTCTCATGACTTCTAATGTTTTTTTGAGATTCTTTTCTTCTTTATTCTTCTTAATTATTTTGTGCCAACAAAGATACTTAGAGCTGCCACCCAATTAGGTGAATTCAAGTTATTTAAAATAATTCTCAAAGAAGAATGTAAATGGAAAGCAATTTGAAAAATCCTAACATAGACTAATAGGCACTTCACATGAATATACAATTTCAATGAGAAACACTTAAGACAACACTTGAAAATTATTTTGACTCTATACTAAACAATCTACAACAAATATTTAAGAGTGATTAAAACAGATATTGGTTATTAAAAATAATTTATTTATATTTAATATATTTTAGATAGATATCAAAATGACATTTCTATAATAAATATTTTATATAAGTTTAATTTTGTAGATATTTTTACATAGTTTGTATGAATTATGAATTATGATACTATTATTGAAATTTAAATACCTCTTCAACTATAATAAAGTAAATTTTATCTAAAGAAAAATAGTTTAAAAAAAGTTAAAACAATACAAATTCAATATAAATATCTCAAAATTGATTTTCTCTTATTATATAAAATAAATATTTTATTGCATATATTAAATATATAATTAACACAATTCAATTTTATTTACTACTTTTCTAAAATCCATCATTCATTAATTAGTAACTTAATTGGTGGATTCTGTTCTTTTGAAAAATAAAACAATTATATTTTATTTTATTTTGTTGATTGTTCTTTAGTTGAATATACCTCAAAAGTTAGTTCACAATGGTACGAAGAGTTCAACACTAAATTTCTCAATATAATAAGAATGCATACAATACAATGCGATAAGAGAATATTACATAAGCTATTTATGATTTCATTTTTTTGTGTAAATTTAGATTGGATATTACTATTTACAATATTTCCAAATGCAATAAGATTTGAGCATATTTTTATATTATTAAAACTTATAAATATTTAAAATTTAATAAAATAAACTCACATTCAAAATATCTCTCTATATTACAATGGTAAATTTACTACTATAAACTATACTATTTAAATTTAAGCCAAAAGAACTCTCACATTAACAAAACCTCTTCCCCATAAAGCACACTTCTAAGCTATGACAATGAATATGTAGGTGGGTGCTTCCATTTACTTCCACATTAAAGATCGGGTGCTTCCATTTACTTCCACATTAAAGCTCTATATACTATTCCAAGCCAAATTCTAGGAGAAAGCCAATTTTTTATTAAAACTAATGGATGGCTTCAAAAAAAAATGACATCAATGCAAGGTTTCAAAATGTCTTGGTTGCCCCATACTTTCTATTAATAGCTCAAGATTTTTCATACAATATAATTTTAATTCTATTTAATCAAAGAGATGGAACCTGGGGCATCAAATCTAATATAAATTCATCCTCATCATCATACTTGTAGCTATCATATTCATCTTCAACCTCAACTCGATCAATGGTATTTCACGACACTAAATCAAATTAATTTTGGCCGCGGTGAATTTTACTTGTGGTGAATTTGTCATGGTGGTGAATTTTGAAATAGTTTCTATGATTTATGATTTATGATCTATGATATTATTATTCAAAATTAAAATACATCTTCAATTATAATAAATACTATTAACAATATTTATAAATATTGTAATGAAATACACTATGTTGTGTAGATTACTTTAATTGTCTTTCAAATTTTATTTAACACGTGACTATGAGAGAAGTATAGGGGTACAAACATTCCATCAAATTACATTATATTCTTTCCATTTGATTAATTAAATAGAGCTAAAAAATTAATAAATGAGATCACGCCAGGCATTTAACTGTACGATTACAGTACATTATGTTACAACTATTGTGTTGAGCTACACTAAATTCTAAAATTTTGACTTAGTTGAGTAGAGTTCAAAAGTTAATACATGAGAGTATAAAATAAGTTCATCAATAATTCTAAATCAAGAAGTTTTGAGTATAGAAAATTTTTAAAAATATATACTATAAAAAGCATAAATATTAATGCGAGAATAAGATCATTGTATTATTATATATTTGTTTATTACTCAAAATGACATCAATGCAAGGTTACAAAATGTCTTGGTTGGCCCATACTTTCTATTAATAGCTCAAGATTTTTCTTACAATGTAATTTTAATTCTATTTAATCAAAGAGATGGAACCTGGGGCATCAAATCTAATATAAATTCATCCTCATCATCATACTTGTAGCTATTAATAGCTCAAGATTTTTCTTACAATGTAATTTTAATTCTATTTAATCAAAGAGATGGAACCTAGGGCATCAAATCTAATATAAATTCATCCTCATCATCATACTTGTAGCTATTAATAGCTCAAGATTTTTCTTAAAATGTAATTTTAATTCTATTTAATCAAAGAGATGGAACCTGGGCATCAAATGTAATATAAATTCATCCTCATCATCATACTTGTAGCTATTAATAGCTCAAGATTTTTCTTACAATGTAATTTTAATTCTATTTAATCAAAGAGATGGAACCTGGGGCATCAAATCTAATATCAATTCATCCTAATCATCATACTTGTAGCTATCATATTCATCTTCAACCTAAACTCAATCAATGGTCTTTCACAATATCAAAATCAAATTAATTTTGGCCGCGGTGAATTGCTGGCAGTGAATTTTACTTGTGGTGAATTTGTCATGGGTGAATTTTGAAATAGTTTCTATGATTTATGATTTATGATATTATTATTCAAAATTAAAATCCATCTTCAATTATAATAAAGAAAAATTGATCTAAAGGAAAATAACTTTAAATAGAACTTAAAATTCTATTAACAATATTTATAAATATTGTATTGAAATACACTATGTTGTGTAGATTACTTTAATTGAATAGAGCTCAAAAATTAGGCCAGTATTTAGAGTATCTCAAGATTTCAACAATACTACTAATGTAGTCTTTCAAACTTGATTTAATACGTGACTATGAGAGAAGTATAGGGCTACAAATATTTCATCAAATTACATGCTAATGTATTGAATGTTTTTGAAAAGGAAAAAATGGGTTTTACAGGGACTTGAAACCACAAAGTTTAAACATACAAAGATAGAGCAAAAAAAGTCCGAACAAACAGACAGCTGTCCCAAAAAGGAAACGACAGCAAAAAAGAGACAACAGGGTCCAAAAAAGGATCGCCAAAAAGCCATAAACAACCACAACAACACTAATCCAAGATGTTCATCAGCTCTTCGGCTTCCTTTTCAACTTCACTCATATCCTATAATCCCTACTTGAGGATTTGAACCATATGTGGAGAAGCAGGGGCCTTCCTCTTCGTGTTAGCCCTGGTGCGAGTCGAAATCCATTCAACAACAGCACTGCTACAACCTCTGTCCGCATCCAAGTCCACGACCAGCGAGCCCTTTTGATTTTTTTCCAACTTTTCCACCATAGCATTAATGATAATGGCGTTGTGCCTAGCAATTTTATGATTATGTGCCACAGTGGCCCTGATATTTTGTCCTATCTTGGACATATTGCTCTCCAGCCTAGTCAATCTTTCCTCCTACAACTGTTGTCTTTTCTCCGTTAAGGGGGTGTCCTGCCCATCAATCTCATTACGGCCCCAGTTGACCTTCTGCTCCAACTCCATGACTCTGTTGCTGAGATCTCTATTACGGCCATTCAAATCACAAACTTCCTTCTGGGCCCACTTAAGAACAGTGAAAAGGCCCCATCAGTACTTTTTTCCACCACACTCATAATGTCCTCAGGCCTGAAGTTACTCGGGTCAGAATTAATTTCATCCTGATTAGGGGATCTTTTAGGGGTATTCACAAATCGTCCAACGCAGGGGCACTAGGGGCCGACTCTTTACTGGCCATAGGTTTTTCAGAATGAATTTCCAGAGAATTCCCAGAGTATTGAATGTTACTGTAGTCTTTCAAAATTGATTTAAGGCATGACTATGAGAGAAGTATGGGGTTACAAACATTCCATCAAATTACATTGTACTCTTTACATTTGATTAATTAAATAGAGCTCAAAAATTAATAAATGAGATCACACCAGGAGTTTAACTATATGATTTATAATTGAATGGAGTTCAAAATTCAACACGTGACTATGAGAGAAGTATAAGGGTACAAACATTCCATCGAATTACATTATATTCTTGAGATCACACGAGGAGTTTAACTGTACGATTACAGTACATTATGTTACAACTATTGTGTTGAGCTACACTAAATTCTAAAATTTTGACTTAATTGAGTAGAGTTCAAAAGTTAAATACATGAGAGTATAAAATAAACTCATCAATAATTCTAAATCAAAAAGTTTTGAGCATATAAAAATTTTAAAAATATATATTATAAAAAGCATAAATATTAATGTGAGAATAAGATCATCGTATTATTATATATTTATTTATTACTCAAATCTTAACTTTATAAAGATGAAATGCATCATATTTGATAAGAAAAAATATGTATATAAATTATTTACTATAACCATATCTAAACAAATATATATTAATACTTATAATCAATATAATCTATAAATATAAATTTTAAAAAATAAAATTAATCTAAAATTTTATTTTAAAATTTATTTATAATTAAAAATTAAATACTAAATTTAATATATATAATAAAAATTAAATAATAAATTTAGTACATACACTATACTACCTAAATTTCTCCCCATAAAACCCACTTCTAATCTCGAATAACTGCATTTTAACTAGAAAAGTAGCTTACCGAAACATGCTGTGTAGCGATAGCTTACCGTGGAATACTGAATGCTGGGAACTATGCGTGAAGATAGGTGCTTACTCATCTGATGATACTCTACAGATTGTCCAAAACCAAATTCTCATGACAAAGTCAAACTTTGGTTGAAAATAATGGGAGGCTCCAAAAATAACTTACACCGAGCAATGGAAGCCTCCCAAATGGCTTGGTTCATCCAAAATTTCCATATTGCCGAAGTTTATAGGAAATAGCTCAAAATTTTCTTATAAGTCTATTTAACCACGGGGGTTTGTTGGAGGCACCTCACACAGAGACGATGGCTTCCAAGAGAGAATCCGACAATTCCAGATTCATCCATGGTATTAAGAGAATGAGAAGCAGTTGGAATAGTATTATGAGTGAAGAAAAAGAAGGGGAATTTAAGCAGCCTTACACCAACTGGCTCACACTTGGATTTGAGCCATGGAGAGAGGATGGCTCAAACAAAGATACATATGGCAAGGGTAAAGTTATTGATTCTGCATCGAGTGGCTCATGCATAGCGCATGGATCAAGTATGTATTTATATGGCATGGATGAGGCCAAAGATGCAGAGAAGAAAGGTGATATTTCATCCTGCACAGAGGATGGCTCAAACAAAGAAGTATATGGCATGGAGGAATCAATGTTGATACATGATATCCCAGAGGACATCTTGTACATAATATTTTGTAAACTTCCTCTTCATATTCTGTTTCAATTTCAAATCATTTGTTCTTCATGGCAGGCTATTATTTCTAGATCTGCTTACTTTCACAATCTGTGGGAGCAGAGTAACATGCAAATGTGGCTGGTCATGGATCACTATGATGTAACAAGTGAGTCTTCTAATGGGTTTGCACTCTTTGATGTGAATAGAAGACTAAGGTTCAAGAAGATATTTAGTGATGAGTGGAGATGCAATTACTCAAAATGGTTTCTCAGAGCTGGAGATGGGGGCCTCTTGCTTTATAGCTGCAAGAGAAATGGAACCCTTCGAGTTATCAATCCATTGACAATGCAATCCCATAGTCTTGAAGATGCAAGGGTCAGCAGAAAAAGCAGGATTTCCTTCTACATGAAAAGATATCATGAGGATGTGGCTGTGCATCTCAAGTTTGATTCAAAGGAAAAGACTTATCAGGTAATTGTTATAATTGGATGTCTTTACGTTTTAAGAAGAAAGAAATTGTTGGTTTTGATCTATAGATCTATAGATCATAAATGGGAAATTAGAGATGTTCACTTGGCTCAAAGAGTGAGTGGGTGTATGGCACTCAGCTTTTTTCCAAGCATTATAATACAGAACCAAAAAATCTATTGTTTTTCTAAAAATGGGGCAGATGTGGGTACGCATGATTTGGATGGAGATTGCAATAGCAGGTTTGTTTATACTTTGGGGATGCAAGGTGTAATGCATGAGGCATTGGGAATCGTCATGTACAAGGGGAGAATGATAATGGTTTGTAAAATTAATCCAATGTATTTCCCACCATATACACATGCTTTGGTTTTTTATGAGTTTGATGAGCTTGCCTTGCAGTGGAGATGTAACTATGAAGCTGTTCTATCGCCGCATTATTTGCCTCCTGGAGTAGTTTGTGTTGGGGGGGATTATATTTGGCTTATTATGAAAAGAGAGAACCATCTCAGCCATATTATTTCTGTAGATATAGATAAAGGGGAGGTGAATGTATGGCCAGAAGTTTACCCGTTTATGTTCAATGTGAGGAACTGTCTCTCAATGCCACTGAGCTTTTGCCCATGCTCTTAGATTTCATTCTTCTTGGCTTTTAGGGTCATCCTTTGCCGTATTTAGTTATCTATGGGGACCCGTACTATTTTGTTTTATTCTTTTTCTGGACCAATGAAATCTATGTTATGTTCCATCAATAAAGGGCCCTAAAAAGAGTTTAGGATTCAAAATATTAGTCCAGATTATAATAGAAATTATCCAGCTATTGGAAATAAAAGATATATTCTTTTCTGTTTTTTTTTCTTTTATTATAATATAAAAAATGTCATTATTTTTTTTTATGTGTACTTTTTAATTTTAATATTAATACTAGAGCAGGTTGAAAAGAATGTTAAAAAGTAAAGAGGTTTTATTGTTTGTATTTCAGTTAAAATTTTGATAGCTGTCCAGATGGAATAACATTAATTTATGTTATAATGGTTAAGAAGGCTGGTTAAAAATTAGTCAAAATATTAAGAAAAATAATAATTTAAAAAATTATGAAATCGTTTGAAGGCAATAAATATTATTTTGTTTTCTTTATACAATGTTCTATTGACCATTGTGCTAATGCCTCAACACTTCGGAGATTTTAATTATTTTTAAAATCTTACCAATGAACTATGATAAATGATCTTTAATACAGACAATTGTTTTAGAGTTTAAAAAGGACAATGAGGAACTTATATCAAATTTATATATTTCTTGATTTTTTTTTTATTTTGTGATGTTTTGTGAAATTAAGATACAAACCATTCACAAAATAATATTTCGATACAAATATATATATATTTACTTCCAGAATATGTTCCATCAAGAAGTTGCAGTAACATGCATGAGAGCAGCAATATGTGAATGTGAGGAGGCAGAACTAATTGTAGAAAAGAAAAAGAAAAAAAGTGGGAGAATATGTGTAATCTACTGCTTGGGATCGTTGTTGGCGCATCTTGTGCAGCTTCTTGTCCTTTCCTACAGTTCGCCATGTTAATTATATCTTCTGAAGTCTCTGCCAGAAACAGATGGTTACTTACCATTTACTTCTTTACTTACATGCATAGCTGGGAGACTGCTACTTTATGTTTATGACAAAGTTGCGTTTGGTACTCTTCTACAGAGTATTGCAGAGGATGCTCTTCCTCCATAGTCTGCTTTCAAATTGAGGACGATGGCAATCCACAGTCAGGTGGGGGAAATGGGGATGACACTCACATGGAAAGTTGCAAGACAGACATCTGCTGTTCCTTGGAATGTTGTCAAACTTAGGCACATAAAAGATGTGGTTTGCATGTGAGCACAGTTTCTCACCATATCCATGTTGAAGCAGCTATTGCTGATCTCTTTTCTGGGTTGAGAACAGTTCAGATTTTTGCTAATGCCTTGATTGCAAATGTAATATCTTCTATTTGATGTTGTAAAAGGCTTGATCTGTAGGTGGCAGTTGGTGTATTTTTGGCTGCTATTATCACAGGGTGTCTCTGCTGTTTCATGGTCTCTGGAGGTCTAGTTTTTCTTTGCAGTTTTTTCTGCATTATATACTTTATATTATGCATTTTCTCAATATAAGAAAAAAAAAGAGTGTATAATTGTAAGTGGAGGAATTAATATGTGAAAAAGAAATTGAAAAATTTAAACTGCAGTCTTGAGCCGTGTCTGTATGATAAGTGATTTTTTGTGGGGGGAATTATATTTGAGTAATTAAGAAAAGCGATGCCCAGAGGGTTCTCCGCTTATGTTAAATGTGAGAAACTGTCTATCTATGCCACTAAGCTTTTGTCCATGCCCTTAGATTTTCAGAGATCTGATGTTCTATTGTATTTCCTGTCTTTCGTCTGTGGGTGTCAATATTATTTTATTGGATTTATTTTTTCAATCAAGAAGATCTGTGTGTTCTAATATTTCAAACTATTAATTTACTGTTGTTTATCAATATTATATAAATTTTATTAGACGATTTTTAGTTATTTATAAATATTTGAGAGCTATTCAAATCAATAAATATAACTATTAATTTACTGTTGTTTATAAATATTATATAAATTTTATTAGACAATTTCTAGTTATTTATAAATATTTGAGAGCTATTCAAATTAATGAATATAATTCAAATTTATAATCCAATTTATTGATTTTTGCAAATTTCTAATTTCTTTTATGTTATTATAAGGATATGTTTTTTTTTATTTTTTATACTATACTTTCGGATCTTAATAATAATATGAGAGCAGGTTATTTCAGA
>VDFB02181701.1:0-32337 GCA_007258455.2 Sequoia sempervirens
TTATAGTTTGGCCAAAAACCTTTATCTATTCTTTGGTACAACAATAGTCGTTGTGAAGGCATCCACATTCTCACAGTTTTTAGTAGAGATAAGAAATATGCCACGGGAGATTCATGGGTATAGATGCTTGGTTGCCCCGTAGAAGTGAAAGTTGTGGAGGGGAGCCAATGGGGTAAAGAATCTAGTCATCCGCTAAGAATAAGTACGATTGGGGTAAAACCCACATGGAATCCAAAAGAATGCAGTCTTTCACAACCTTCAGATTGTACATTACTTGATGTGTCTTTATCAAAGTGTTTTCAAAACAAACTTAAAACAAAACATCACATGTTGAAAGTGAAAACCCTGATTTAGAATTACATTCATTGAAACAACCAAGTCTCCAACTGGAAAATCAAAACAAGCTTTCAAGAAACGATGTTATAAATCCTTTTGGCACCTTCTACACCTGTTTTGGCACCTTTTGTCTCTGTTTTGGTGCCTTTTTCCCATTCTATGGTGCCTCTTGACTCTATTTTGGCACCTTTTGCAAAACACAAAACAATGACCTAGGTCCATCTCCTATCTGACAATCAGTCTCATCCCAGGAATCCTTAGCAATATTCAACCAATCCTTAGGAAAAACAGAGTCTAAACATGTGTGTTACCAAATGATTTCATGAAAGATTAAAAGTCAAAAACCAAAGTCCAAACCTCTTAGTCAAAAAGAACATCAAAGATGGCTATCAACACTTTACGACTTTAAAGAGAGGTTGACCTTAAATTTCTACAAAAGAGCTTGCAAGAACAATCCTAAATTATACATCTTTTACTACTATCAAAATCCAAGACTTTTCCAAAGATTTGAGTATATCTCACAAGTTTGAACCAAAATTTCATAATTTTCTCAAGTCCAAGATCATTCCTTAGATACCTTATAAGTCTAAACTTGTTAAAACTAACCTCTACAAGTAGAATTCTCCAAACTAAACCTAGATCTAAACATCTCAAAATGCCTAAATCATCAAACTCATCATATCTTTGATTGCTAAGCCTAGTTTCATCGTCGGGATTTATCATCCTTTCATCACAAAACAAATGGTATACAATCAAATCAAACTTAGTCCTATCAATAGAATTTGTCATTCTATTTGACTTATTTTTAATTCTTGCCACTATTCCAAACAAATATTAAAGTTTAGACAAAGTATAACACTTGCATTCCCATTCAAACAAGGTTGCAAAAACGAAAACTTGAGGAAAAAAGACTTGAAAATCAAAACATTGAAGAGTCAACTCTTGAAAATCTAATCATGGAGACACAAAAGCATAAACTCAAAGAACAGGAAATTGAAACTCAAACCACCATGGTTGAAAGAGATGAGGATCAATTGAATGCTTTAGCTCATCAAATGAAAAACCTTCAACAACAAATCTGGGATATGCAAAGGGAAACAACCACAGAAGTATATTTGTTGTCAGACATTTGTTCTTATTCCTCTAACAAAAATCTAGACATGACACCTTCTCCACCAACAACTACATCATCCAAGTTCAATTTCTTTGATTTTTTGCAAAAAATCAATAAGCCCAAATCTCAGTCCTCGAACACAAAGGATATTGAACAATCTTACCATGTCATGCATCTATCTTCATTTCCCACAAGCCAAAATAAATCTTAGGATTCTTTCACCCAAGTTACCAATTCCATCCAACCACCTTCATCTATCGTACCTTTTGCATCTAATGATCCATGTCAATCTCTCAATCTAAAACATGACAACATAGACTCCTCTACACATCAAGACCAAAGCATTCTTTCCACTTCATCTGATGATATCAACATTTCACAAGTTCTTCCAGTCTTTGACCAAGATCACATCTCTCAATAATTCTATGATGATCCCCTCCTTTCACTTTTCATCCACAATGATTCCTTTCCATCTCAAGAGAAAATTATTCTTCCAAGTCCTCCTTCCACCACATCTAATGAATCCATACCATCTCAAGATTCTATTGCATCCTAGGAGCATGATAATTCTTCCATCATATCTAATGATGTCCTATCACCTGATGATCAAGATATGCTTTCTACAAAATCTCACGATTCCCTTCCTCATCAAGATCAAGATATGCTTCCATCTGAGGATATCCCTTCATTTCATGAGGATGTTCATCCTTCTCAAGATCAAGATATGCCTTTCATACCACTTCATGATGATTCCACACCTAATAAAGAGCAAGCTACTCCATCTTCTACACCTCATTCTTCTTTTCCAAGTCAAGATCAAAGTACCCCATCATCCCCATGTCAAGATCCTATCACACCTATACTAGCTATCCATGAGCCACACATCTATAAATTGGGATCCTTCACCTTCATTCGCTCTGGTTTACTTCCAACACCTATCCTTTCATCCATATCATATCCTCCCCAAAATGGACTTGCATCTTGTTTCACAAACAATACATATCCTATTGGTAAATGAATGTGTCAAAGTATGAACTACAAAGGCAAAGGATTAGGCCTTCATGAAAAGGTATCCTAGAACCTCTTTTTGCTCAAGAAAACCCATATTACCATGGCCTTGTTTATACACCTAAGTGTCCTAGTCCTTCAAACCTTCCATCTATCTTAGGTCCTCATCCTAATCCACCAAACCTTCCATCTATCCTAGGTCCTCATCCTAGTCCATAAAACCTTCCATCTATCCTAGGTCCATATCTTATCCTTCAAGAACAACAAAGGCACACATCTTGATACCCTTTCAAAATTCTACCTACACTAACTCATCCATAATACCTCCATATCATTCATTTCCATCCATCTCTCCTATTTCTCTTGGAGGCAATTTGGGTGCCAAATGTCAAAAGCCTCTATATCAAAATCCACATGTGTCAAAGGATCAACATGTCTCCTCAAAGAGGCATGCAAAAATAAAAGAAAATTTGATCCAAAATCAAAGGAAAAATCAAAAAGGCCACAAAGGCCCATCAAAGCAAAAAGGAATTTTTCCAAGACCACAAAGGTCCATAAATCAAAAGGAAATTTCAAAAGGCCACAAATTCCCATCAAAGAAAAAGGAAAAATTCCTAAGACCACAAAGGTCCATAAAGAAAAAAGAAAAATCTCAAAGGCCACAAAGGCCCACAAAGCAAAAATCAAAGTCAAAAATCATGTGGATTCCTAAAAGTCTCATAGAAGCAATAAAATCTAAATTGGCATCCAAATTTTCTAATCCAAAAGCTTCCTCCACTCTTCCATCCAAAAACCTATCACCTTCCAAATCCATTTTTCCTCCATCACTCCACCACCCTTCAAGGTGTGTGCCAAAGTTGACCTTGCAATCCTTTCCATCTATCCATCAGCAAGCCTTCCCACCTCCTATTCATTACCCATCATTCATCCCCATTTTTCTCCTTTAATCCAAACCTTTGGATAAGTCCTTATTTCTTCCATCATACCTTTGATAGGCCAACATGTATGATTTTAATCCCCGTTGCCATGGTTTACTAAAGGGATATTTGGTCATGAAACTTGATGCTTAAGTCCTTCTTCCATCTTCCTATCATGCATAAATTATCCTCCACATTTCCCACCTTTGATCTTAACAAGGTTAAAAATCTTCTTGAACATCATATATCTTATCCTATATGCTTTATCCATATCTTTTGTCCCATATCTTTTGTATTATCCATATTCCATCATTCTTAGTAGATACATCCTTCTTCTCATCCTTGGTCTTGATGAGGAAAAGGGGCAAAGTAATTGGGCCTTATGTTTGTATCTTATCTAGTTGATCTTGACCATCCAATTCATTATCTTCTTGAATCTTTATCATGTAAATCATATTTTGAGTCGCAGCTATAAAACATTATCCCATCCTCATATCTTTTGTCAATCAATCAACAATCAACAATCTTATTGTACTTAGAGGAAGTCAGTGATCCTATACTATATCATCATCATGCCTTATGGAATCAATCATTCCTAACATCCTAATCAATCAAATCCGCTATCATCTTCGACAAAAGATATGTTGTTGTGTGACATGTTTTGCAGTGAATCTTTCAGTTTGATCTGCCATTTATCCATGGTTGAATTATCCATTTTGTGGGGCATCTTGTTCCTTCAAACAGTCATATCATATCAGTGCATCAAAAAATGTCCTGAAAAAATACAAAAAAATAAAAAAAATCCAAAAATTAAAAAAAAATAGAAAAAGGATTGAAAACAGTAAAAAAAAAATCATCCTCTAGTGAAAACCACTTTGGTGGCGCTTTGGGTAAGTACCTTGGTGAAAACCTAACAAATAGGCACCTTGTGTAAAATAAGCACTCTCCATCCATCTTGGGCTACGTGATTTGCTCTGCATCATTCCTCCATCATGCTTCCATATCTGCGTATGTCATGCATCCATGTTTGCATCATAGCTTGATCCAGTGTTTGTATCATGATCTCCCCTAGTACTACTCAGCCCATTCTAAAAATTATTTTGTCCTATTGCATCGTACTGGGGGCATGTCCTGCATTGGATGGGATTCGTGTACATTCCTAAGGTCATAAAGTCAAAAATCCAAAAACATTCATAAAATCAAAAATCCAAAAACATTCAAAACATATCAAAAACCAAAAACAGGTCAAAAATTCAAAAAGACAAAAATATAGTCATCTTGTCAAACTACATCGTCTCTAAGCTTTGAACATAGGCAAGGTTGATCTTTGATCATCCCCTGAGACATTTAGGTCAGTCTTCTAGGAGTCCATCATAATAAACTAGCATTTTCACGTTCGTGTCTTCATCTTGTAAAAATTGATCGGATCGTTTGTCAAACTACGTGGTCTTTGTGTGTACAACATGGGCAAGGCTAATCTATTGATCAGCCCCCAAGGCCCCTAGAATAGGTTTTTAGGTTAGGTTTTGGTCATCATGATCATGTCTCACTCTAGATTTGGGGAAAAATCCTGAACTCACTAGGGGAAAATAAACTTTGAGCTTGAACCAACGGACAAACAACAAAGGGGCAAACACAACCCAAAACAATGATCATAGTGTAACTCAACATTGAACATCAATCACACAAACAGAAACACATTGAACACCCAAATCAAAAACGAACTTCAAATGGATGATGTTCTTTCTAAATCATGGGTTTATCACATTAAACACAAATGTTCAATTGTTATACTTTGATTTTTGTTATCATATCTTTGGAGCCCCTCGATGATGTATCGAACTAGAGGAGCTCGGAAAGAGTATGATTTTTTTTGTCTATTGTTTGTGAGTTGATCATTATTACTATGAAAATTGTCGCGAGATGTGTACTACAAAGTATCATTGATGACATTCTGAATTTGCATAGGAAAAGGATTAACTCTTGTTTGTTTACGCAAGTAATGCTCAGGTCATCTCAATTTAATTATACTTAGATGCTTGTGTTAACTTGCACTATCAAACATCATGGAATTAGTACTCAGGTCATCATGGTTTGAATATACCATTGATGCTTGTACTCACTTTCAACATTTTAAAGGCCCAATGATGATAAAAAGCACAACAAATCGGTTGTTATGAATGACAACTTTTGCATATGAGATCTGCATGTTTAGAGTAGATTGCATCCATGTTAGTTTGCATCTGTATTTATGGGATTTCCAAAGCTGCAACAATGATGTTATATCTTGCATTAAGGGATTGAGTACACTTGACATTTCCAAAAACACATCATTTTCATATAACTAGAAAACATTCTCAATCATTTGCATAATCATTTGCATCACATAATCATAATTTATCATCACAAAGCATCATAAACATCATTTACATAATCATTATATCTCATTATCATCACATCCATACATAATCAGTATGAACATCACACTTCATTACATATAATTATTGCAAAATCAAATCCATTTCACATAATATAAAAAATCATTTGCATAAATCCATAAACCATATAGAATCATCCATCATTACATTATCATATCATCATTGCATACATTCTCATGGAAATAAGTACCATCATACAATCATTTCATATACACATTTACTCATCCATTGCATCATTTATTTGTATCAGAAAAGTACAAAAACATCAAAATTCATCACATATCATTGGCATAATAGGATCCATCACATACATCATATAGACATCATTCATAAAAACATCCTAGAATCATAACACATCAGTTGCATCATCATTTGCATCCATAGCATATCATCATCATAACATGGAAATTAAATGCATCAAAACCATCCATCATCATAAACACATATAGGAACATAGATCATCATCGTCGTCGCATGTCATATATAACTCAAAATGATGTCAAAGTGTACAAGGATATCCAAAGGTATAAAGAGATACATCAATATCAAAAATGACATTGTATCGTAAAGTCTAAAGAACATCATCAATGTCTCAATTGAATCAGTGTATACATCAGGTCTCGATACATCATCGAGTCTCAGTACATTAATCAATTCAACATATCGCAAATCAACAATCTTATCAATAAATTCAACCTTGCCTATCAGGAGGTACATCAACCAATCAAACTATCATTGATCCTTGCCTATCATGAGGTCAATCATCATCATCCTATCATTGATCCTCACCCATCATGAGTTCAATCATCAATTATCATATCAACAACATCAAATCAATGGCTAAATGTGATCATCAAACATCAAACACGAGGCAACATAAGGCATCAATTAATCAATCTGGTAAGCTCAATCTTCTTTTTCGGGAGATAAATCATTTTTGGATCATAAAATTTTGAAATCATCACCAAATCATCAACAAATCATTCAAATTTTTAAAAAAAATCCTAAAAATTCTAAAATTCAATCGATTTATTCCGAGGGGGCATATATCCGCCACCGGAAAATCAACATTCTCAAGCATCGAAAAATTATAAGCATCGTGAGTCAATTTTTTCGCTAAACATGTAAACACATTACTCAAAGAGGGGAAAAATGTATATACCTAAAATCAAATATCAATCTTTTAATTAATTAAATACTAGCTATTTGATTGATATTTCAACTACGTATAAATAAATTCCCAATTTATTTATATTGTTCACCCTTCTCTAATTCTCCAAATCTAAAATCATCTTCTTCTAATTTAATTAAATAAACAAGGTTCCAAAAACTTGTTTTATTTAATTAATCTTCACTAATCTCGATTAGGAATTTGAACACATGTCTACAACTTTTTGTGCCACCTCACCAAGGTCACATGAAATTAAATAACTTTAATTTTTAATTATAATTATCTTCAACTCATTTTAAAAAGCACGTGGCTCATTCCTCACACACTTCCACCAATTTTGGAGCACATGGTCTTCTCTTCCCACACTTGAATCTTCCATCCAAATGGCATGTTGCCCATTGGTCAAGAGATTCTTCCATCCAAATGGCATGTTATCTTTGGTCAAGGGGACAACATCTTGATTCTCTTCATCTTCACCATCCATTCTTTTTGTTCGAATCTAGATCGTTGATTATTTTCACCTCACTATATGCTTGGAAAAGGCTATAAATACAACCCTTAGGCATTGTATTTTGCATCCACATTTTGAATAGAGTTATTATGCAAGTTTATCATTGGAGCTTTGGAGCATTTTGGAGTCTTATAGTTACATCTAACTTCATATTTTGCTTTGCATTTACATCTTAGCTTTAAATCTTGCTTCATAGTTATATTTTACATCCCATTTTGCATCATAGTTGCATTTTAGATTAGTTCATTTTTAGTTTGCATTTGAGCATATGTAGAATCATATATAGATCATTCTAGTTCAATACCATAACATCGACCTCCACTTGTCCATTCATCATAAACATCATCATCCATTCATCATAGTATCCATTATCCTTTCCATCATATAGTTGCATGTAGGAGCATAGTTGGCTTGCATGTTGAATACTAATCTCATTTCTTAAGTGTCATTATAATAGCCTTTGTGCACATAGAAATCTAAGGGCCAAAAGGTTAGAAGAATCATTAAGAATAGAGGACAATGAGATGTTCTTGAAAGATTCGTTAAATTACAATTTAGAATAACTTGTTTGCTTTGAATCTTTAATATAAATCGTTTCATTAAGGTTTGTGTTGATACTAACTTTACACATTTCACACACACATAAAGGGTATTAGGTAAGGGTGTAAATTGTTTATTTACATCCACAAAGGCATATGGTTTTTCATCTTTATAGTAGCCACTTGGTTGTCAACATTTTGATTAGATTGAGGGGGTTTAAGTTGTAGGAATCCCTTATTTTGTTTCTTGAAAGGTTGGTAGTTGGTTTGAGGTGTGGATTCAAACTTTTCAGGATGGTTAGAGGGAGTTTTCACTTCACGACTACTAACTGAATTCTAATAATCATTAAGGGTTGTACACAACTGTGTGAAGGAAGGAAATCTCAACATCTCAAGCTTAGTTTGGATCTTATCTTGCAAATTGGAAATATTATTTGAAGGTTAGCATCATGAATCTTAATGTTTATTTGTGAATAAAGAAATTTGGTATCTCGTTAGATGAAATCAATGAATTTTTCATCATTCTTTTGTTACATGTCATCAAATCAACTAGGGTTATCTTGGGACCCATGTGAATTTTGAAGTGGTTGTAAAATTCATTAATAAGTTCATTGAATGAACCAATTGAATTATTCGATAGGGAGAAAAACTATTCTAAAGCAACATCTTTCAAGGATTGAGGGAATAACTTAGCCAAGAGTTTATCCTCAAAAATGAAGTTAGTACATAAGGTTGTGTAAGCAAAAACATGGCTGATAGGATCTCTTTTCCCACCATATTTCTCAAACCTAGGAACCTTTATACCTTGTGGCATTTGTGTTCTCAATATCTCCAAGGATAAGGGATTGGTTTTGATGTATTGTGAAGGTTGAACATTGTTGTTTTGATTTAGGGTAGCAATTTGTTGTTGGAGGGATGACATGTTTTTGCAAAAGTGTGTTAAGGATGAGACCGTTGTTGGTATTATGAGAGGGAGGTGAATAAGGTGGAGTGGTGTATGTATTCGAAGGACAAGTGACTTGTAAATTTGTGATGGGGGATGGTTGAGGAGATATGAGAGTTGAATTCACAAAGCTAGAAGGATTCTGAGCGAAAATATCTAAGAAAGTGTTGGCATTTCTAGTAGGTTGGATGGTTGTGGTAACATGAGTACTAGTGTATGTAGGAATAGAGGTGAGGGTTGTGGAAGGAGGAATTAAATTTACACCTTGAATTTGAGTATACCCCAAAGCTTGAGCACAACTAGTCATGGTAGGTATGTTTTGATCAACAATATCAGCTAGACTTCGCACAATCTCTATTCCATGTTTATTATCAAGAATTTTCCTCACATTATCTAAAGCAAGAATGGCACTGCTAGCAATCTCTTTAGAAGTCACAAAGTTTTGCAACTAGTTCTTCATCTATCCTTCTTATGTTTTTCTCATGGGACACTAGCAACATCATGCACATTTGTTGTGGGTAGGGAAGTCATTGGAAATGAGGTATGAAGACTATGATCCATGAAGGGTTGATTATCAACACTATTACTGAAAGAGTTGGAGAACCCAAGATCCACGACGAATGGTGTATCACAGGATGACATGAGTCTTGAACTACGTCTCACAACATTATTGCTAATAAGACACCAAGTTGTAAAGCTCATACAAGTTTCATGAACTTGGTATGCACCCAAAATGGAAAGAAGGTGAAATGCAATAAAGTAACGTAGGATGTAAAGCACAATGTAAATATGTAAATGCAATTTTCAGATTTCAAACAAGATAATTTTCTAATTATGCTATGTAAAAACTTAAAAATGATGTCTTGTAAATGCAATTTTGAAATCACACAATGCACTAGATTTATCAAATGAAGCTAGATATGATCAATTCTAAGTAACAAAAATATGAAAACAACAAAATAGAATGCAAAAATAGATGTTTTAATGCCCAAAAATTTAGGAAACGCCCTTTACCAGGGACTCATCCGCCCAGGGGTGAATGGGTCCTAGCTTAGGGTTTTTAAAAATGTTTTTGCAAATTTTTGAGTTGATTCCAGTGGTTTTCATATTCTAATTTAAAACAGTGAGTTATAGTTTGAATTTTATGTGAAATTAAGGTTGAATGCAAATGCAAAATATGACAAAATGACAAACTAGGAAACCTAATTTGATGTGTAATTTTGTTTCAATTTTCAAATGTAAATGAATGAGATGCGGTGTTGTGTAAATAATTTTCAAAATGACTAATTTTTTTGTATTTTTTAGATTTCAAGAATGCAAAGATGCAATCTTAAAACACCTAAATGAAATGCAAAGTTAATGCAAGTTAAACAACCCTAAATGAGATTCAATTCAATGTAATGCAATGCAAATGAATGCAAAATCTAGATCTAGGGTGAAAGTGGACTCCAAAATCAAAAAAATTGCAATGATCAAAATTCAGGTTTACCAAAATGAAACATAGAAAAATACGTTGGTTGAAATGTGGGGTTCACCAAAATGATAATAGATAGACCTATTCTCCTTTATTTCATTAGGAAATGAGATCCACACAATGAAATGACTAACAACCTTGAGGTGAATCAAATCAAAATGTGAATCTACTAATTTCCTTTTTTTGCAAGGATGGGGGTCCTCATTAAACAACACTTTTGGGAGAAAGATTAAAAATAGTAAATCAAACCCAAAATGCAATCTACAACTTGGATCTTGAATATTAAACTAAAAACTAATGGAAGCAGAAATCAAATTGCAGATCAAAGAAGGGAAAAATGATGTTTACTAGTCCCCAAAAGTGCTCTGTTGAAGCTGACCTAGGACTCATTCACCTAGGGACGAATGGGTCCTAGTTTAGGGTTTCTTTGTAACTTTTGCAACTTTGACAAATTCTTCAATTTTTCTCTTCAAGCAATTTTCAAGATTTCTTCCACTTAAATATGCAAACACAAATCAAGAGGAAAAAATGTTTTGTTTTTAGTGAATGGGTATTTTCTTTGATCAAACCCCATTTGGTAATTAAACTTTGAAATGAAACAATGAAATTTAGCATGAAAGGAATGATGAATGAACAAGTCTATGTCACAACTCACCAAACCCTTAAATAAACCTTAGAATGTAGATTTGCAACTTGCATGAAATAGCTTCAATGGATGTGGATCTTAACCTTGAAAATTGATTTGAAACAATGCCTTAAATGCTTGAATGGATCATGAACTCTACATTATCATATTAGCTCCAATAACATGCATGATGCAAGAAGACTTTGGTATGATAATTAGATCTTGATTGTTGCAATAATTCTTCACTAAATTTGCTCTTGAATGCCTTGAAATGCTCTTGTGAACTCTAGATTGCTTAAATCAAACTTGCTCATAAAATTGCTTAGATTGAATTGTTAGCTGAAACATAGTGAAATGACCTTATATTTATAGATATGTAACATTAATTTTTCGAAATTAAAATAACACAAACTGACATGTGAATATGGATTTGAAAATGTTAAAATACAACCAAAAACATAATTAAAATTTAGGTCCTAGGTCTAAGTGAGGACCCATTCACCCATGGGCGAATGGGTCTTAGGTCACTCACCTAAGATACATATTGCTCAATGATAAGTGTTATGTTAAGGCATCAATGAATGTTGGGTTTCCTCTTCGAAAAATGTAATAAATTAGGCTTGGAATTTAATTAAAGGGGACAATTAAGGCAAATTAACCTCAATTAATCAAAGTAGCCCTAAATAAGTGTGAAAGTGTAAAGAGGTACACACTACAACACCACATTAAGGCATTATTAAGTCCATTTTAATTAATAGGGCCCTAAACTTAATGTTCTAAACCACTAGATATTTTTTAAGTATTAAAAAGGGGTATTTTTTCTACACTACAGATGTATATATTGACCCATCCAAATTTGGGTGCTTACAAAAATTGAGGGACTAAACCACTAGACCACATATGTGATATAGTTTTGTAGGTGTGATCTATTTCAAAAAGAAAAAAGTCTTAGAATTGAATCAAGAATGTTAGAGAATATGCATACAAGAATATTAAATTTAAGACTAAGATTAATTAGTATCACTAAATCAAATTATTTTTTAGAACTATATATCTTCAATACTTGTCAAATAACAAAAAAAAATGAAAAAAAAAAAAATATTAAATATGTACAGTTTTCTCCTTTACAATAATAAATTTAACTTCAAAATGTTCTTCCTAAATTTCTTCTCCTACTAACAAAACTTATAAAACATACAAATACCTTATAAAATATTGTGTATTTTAAAAATAATATAAAATGAAAATTTATATAACAACATAAATATGTACTTAAATCATTCTTATTATATTATATTTTACAAAATTTAAAAAATTATCATCTATTAATTTTTTAAACATTGTTAATGTTTTTATTTATTAATCTACTGATTTTTTCTCATCTTAATGATAAAATATAATTTATAAATATTGATTAAAAAAAACTCTACACAATACCATTAAAAAATATACTTAATTTATAATATGAAACATTATATTAAAAATACCACACAATTACATTCAGCATCAGAAAAATTCTCAATCACTGTTACAAAAATTGATACTAAATATACCACATAAGTGAAAATATTTTGTCTTATTTTCGTCTTTCTAGAATTTTTTTAGATCAAATAGAAAAGATTACTGGGGAAAACGACTGAAATCAATGGCACAAGTTTCAAAGACGATTTGCATGAGTCTTATGACGTGGTGAGTAGACAGCTCAAATTAATTTAATTTCTTGCAGACGATTACTACACTGTTTGTAAGAAGTCCATGTGATGTCACGGATTTGTCCAACGCCCACCAGACTCTGAGCAAAAGCATTTGCAAGTTAAATTCAATTTAGTTTTATTAAAACAACTCAATAAAATCGGGAATCGAGATTACTGTACATAGATTAGATGGGATTTAGGCGTTGTACGGTTCATTCAATCGATTTATTCCCAAACCAACGGACATTTGAATAACATGTGTCTGAGCCATACAACGGATGGTATACTGTTCTTTGTAGAATGACAAATTCTTTGCTCTTTGGAAGTTCTCTGAGCCTTGGTTTTTGTTTTGCCGTTCTTCTTCTGTGCAATGGCTGCTTCTGTCTAACTTTATCTCATTGCCCAAATGCTTCCTGTGGCACCGTGTTTGCTAAAATGTCTTACCCTTTCGGCTTAGCAAATTCAGGATGCGGTCACCCTGCTTTTCAGATTCAGTGTGTCTCTGGCAAACCACATCTCACAATCAATGGTGTAAACTACACAGTTTTAGATCACAAGAACAAAACAGTAACAGTTGTTAATGATGGAGTTCTTTCAAATCCACAATGCCCGGTTCCAGATAGACCTGTTAATCTGACCGCTTCTCCTTTTATGGTGGGTCCTTCGTACAATATACTTCTAACCCTCGTAAGTGGGTGCTCATTTCCTTCACTGGGTGTTGCTTGCAATGGTGATTTGCTGTATGCTTGGAATTCCACATCGCTGCCTTCATTTTTGTACGGTATTTGCACGGTGATTCAAGTACCCGTACGGGTACTTGTACCCCATTTTGATATTGCTGAGTTTCTTCGTGAGGGGTTCGAAATATTGTGGAATGGAACTGGTGAAATGTTCAGAAACTGTACAGACTGTGAAAAAAAGAAGGGGATTTGTGGGTTCTACGTCTCGGGTTCATTTGTTTGCTATGTCCCAGAAAATTCCAATTCCACAACCCATGGAGATTCCAATTCCACAACCAATGGAATCTCCGCTGGTATGACATTCAACACAAAGATTTATTAGTTTCAGCTATTCAGTTAGAATTTTTTCCAGATGGGTGTTGGTACTTTGTTTTCTGAGGATTTGAAAGACTTATTAATTTTAGCGAGTCTGTTACAATTTTTGACTAATGGGTGTTCTGATGGGTATTCGTTCTCTGTTTTCTAAGGATTTGAAAAAATTATTAGTAATCAGGTACCTTGTTGAATTTTTGTAAGAACGTGCTATATTTCTGTTTTGTAACCATGTGAAATTGCTTGCAGGTCCACCTAAAAATGCTGTTGCTAGCCCTAGCTCACAACCAGCGGCTACTTTGAGTGGAAAGACGCTCCATCCCGGTGTCCGTCACAGAGATAAATCTTACACAGGAATCATAATAGGTAAATCCCACCAATTCCTCATTTCCGCTTTCATTGAAATTAATATTTTGTAAGAAGCAGTAAGTTATAATGTATTCTAGCCTAGCAGACCTAATTTTGGTTCCACAATAATTTGGTACAGAAGAAGATAATGAAGAAGTTCTCCCACCATGGTTGCGAGAAAATGAAATTCCATGATAGTGATATTATTATCATTTCAAAACAGAATATTTTGAAACGAAAATTTCTATGCAATCGTTACTAAACTCATCTTAAACTTCAACTCACAAGAAGTTTCAGTAAAAAAATGGAAAAGTATTGGCCTAGAAGTCTGTTTAGATTTAGTTTACAGGAAGAAAGTTTTGAGGGAAAGCATGCAACTCTCTACAGTGTTCAGTGCAGAAGCACACAAAAGGGCATTTGAGATTTGAATGATTTATAGCTTCTTGTGTTTGTCCCAAAACAAGTGAGCAAGTATACAGTTTTATAAAAAAATTACACACATAGTGTTAAGGGAAACTGCAGCTGAAATTGAAAACATCAGAGTGCCATAGATGCCACAGCTTCTCAGCCCAGTAAAACAGAACATCTCATTTTTGTGTTAATTTTGTAAGAGATATATTTAGACATCAATTGATATTAGGGATGGGATTTTAGATAACTCTGAAGCTGAATGTTTGCAAACAATTGCTCATTTTGATTCCGGATTAATGAATTTTTCATCTCCGATTCTACAGAGATCTTTTTCAGCATTAACTAATAGTTCAGATTTCGTTTCAATTTTTAATTTCCCTTTTCTTTCATTGTGTTTGACTTTGTTTTGATTGTTTGGGAGCTCAGGTTTGTGTGTTGGATTAGCACTATTGATAAGCGCTGCAAGTATGGTTGTATTTCTGTGTTACAAAAAGGATCCTCCTGCCAAACAGAAGATTGAAAAGACTTTTAAGACCCACCACACCCAACTGGGCACTTTTGAAAGCAATAGGGGCTCTCTGCTAATTTTCAGCTACCAGGAACTTGAAGATGCGACCCATAACTTTGATGTGGAGAGAGAATTAGGTGATGGAGGGTTTGCTTCCGTGTATTTGGGGAAGCTCTGGGATGGCCGATTAGTTGCAGTGAAAAAACTTTACCATGACAACTCCAGAAGGGTGGAGCAGTTTTTCAATGAAATAGAGATTCTCTCTTCATTAAACCATCCCAACCTTGTGCTTTTAATTGGGTATTGCCATGACCGCAGTGAATTACTTCTGGTTTATGAATATATCTCAAATGGAACCTTAGCAGACCATCTGCACGGAGAAACCGAAGGAAAAAGCTTGGAATGGGAAACACGTTTAAACATAGCTCTAGGAACTGCCCAAGCCTTGGCGTATCTTCATTTCAGCACAAAACCCCCAATTTTTCACAGAGATGTCAAGTCTTCAAACATTCTTCTAGACCACAATTTCAGAGCCAAGGTGGCAGACTTTGGGCTTTCTAGGCTGGTGCCACTAGAATCCTCCCACGTTTCTACAGGCCCGCAGGGCACCCCTGGTTACGTTGACCCTGATTATCACCGCTGCTATCGGCTTACTGACAAAAGTGATGTGTACAGTTTTGGGGTGGTTTTAGCAGAGCTGATTTCTGCCAAAAAGGCCGTGGATTTAACCAGGGATGAGAGGGACATTGGGCTTGCTGATTTGGTTGTGTCCAAGATTCAAAGTGGGACTTTGCATGAGCTTGTGGATCCAAAGTTGGAGGTTCATGCCAAGCCTCGGGTTAGAGACATGGTGTGGAGGATGGCTGAATTGGCTTTCAGGTGCCTTGCTACTGAAAAGGACGACAGGCCTAATATGATGGAAATTACTGCTCAGCTTCAGGAAATTAAACGGTTGGGACATGGTGGGTGCACTGATAAGAATCTCAATTCGTATAATTCCTTTGAAGGTGCCTTAGAGACTAAGAAATTGCTCAGCCATGTGTACATTGGTTCACCCACTTCTGTTCAGGAAAAGTGGATTAGCACAAGCACTACACCAGACAGCAGTAAATAAAAGGGTGTGTGATATTATATTAATTAAGGCTTTTAACCATGTAGCAGTTTTTCTTCCCCATATTTTAAAATTTGGATTTTCATTCCAAATTTTTGTACCCTGCTTTCACAAAAACGTAGGCACATTCAGAACATTGTACAAATCCCAGAGCAATGTAACGTTGATCTTACTCTACTGCACATATATTGCCTCTTGTATGGGCTTTTAAACAACTGCAGAGTTTTGGTTGTAATGGCCATGATAATATGTGATTTGACCGTGCATAGTTTAAATTGATATAGCTTATTTATGTGGATTACTTGCAGTATAGTGCCCTCTATATTGTATATTGGCAGCCACAGAGCACTGCTTTCCAGCAAGGTGCGATTTGAAAAAAAGGGCTTAAAAATATATGTAAAGTTTATGTTTTCTGATTTTAAAAGTACGTTTAATAAAGTCTTTACATCCACTTTAAGGTTTCTTCAGCGCCCTTGTATATTGTGGATGGAAAAAAAATGGTGGATGGGTACTTATTTACTGTCTACTTGGTACCTATACTATACAACAGTTGACTAATGTATTTTGTAGCTGCTTTATGCAGCATATTACAGTATTCCTGTAATGGCTGCTGTTTCACAGAGTTGTTAATAGTGTGATGCTTTATGTAGCATATTTCTGTATTCCTGTAATGGCTGCTGTTTTGCAGAGTTGTTAAGTATGGTATACTTTATGCAGCATATCACTGTATTCCTGTAATGGCTGCTGTTATGCAGAGTTGTTAACTGTGGGCTGCATGCAGCTTCTGATTGTATTCATTAC
Source organism: Sequoia sempervirens (assembly GCA_007258455.2). Taxonomy (NCBI): domain Eukaryota; kingdom Viridiplantae; phylum Streptophyta; class Pinopsida; order Cupressales; family Cupressaceae; genus Sequoia; species Sequoia sempervirens. Next base: position 17,002 of record VDFB02181701.1, read on the forward strand.
TTAATAAATATCGAACTACATCTTTCAAAAAAATGGAGTTAAGGTAGCTGGTAAGTTGTTTACACAAGGAAAAATAACACACTAAATAAAGTATCTTAGTAAATTTATTAAGAATTGAAATTGATTATGCAGATAAAATAAAGGTTTAGAAATTAAAAATATGGAATAAAAATGTTTAGTTTTATCTTCTACGAAGATTTGTTCTGTCTGCTTTTGTCAATTAATTTGTTAATATATCAAAAAAATCAAGGATTTTTGGATTTAAACTCTGTGTCAATTTTTACATCCACATTTCGATCATGTTTTATGATTCATCATCAGGATGTAATCCAAATAGATAGAAGAGTGAAAGATGAAGTGGCAGACTCATAGATAAATAGGTGAGTAGGGAAACGATAGATGACTCACAAACCCAAAAAATCAAGATACAAAGGAAAGGAGATGGAAAGGGAAGATATTGGAAGGAAACATCAAAAAACATGACATTAGAAAACAATGAATAAAATATGTTATTTAAATTTGCAACATTTTAGAAGGTAAATATTAACAAATATAATAAAATATGTTATTTAAATTTGCAACATTTTAGAAGGAAATATTAACAATGTTAAAAATATTGGTGAACAATATAATAGGATTATACTAACTATTAAAACTTAACAGCAAGAATTATAAAAGATTGATAGTAAAAAAATTGTATAATTCAATAAAGAAGACTATAAGATTGTGCCAAGACTACTATAAGACTATTACAAGACTATAGAATTCTATGAGAAGACTACAAGACTATATAATTCTATTAGAAGACTAGAATTCTACTAGAAGACTATAGAATTCTACTAGAATGACAAATAATAAAGTATATAATTATATGCAAATTAGACTCAAAAATTTATTATGGATTATTGCGATAAAATATATTGATGTTTGTATAAATGCAATAAAGACTTGATTACAAGATGACATAACAAATAGATAATCCATTTACAAATTTAAAACCACAATTTTTAGTGTATTTATATATGTTAAAATAAATAATTCAAAAATATATGTTTTTATAATTAAATGTCCTAAAGAAATAATTATTTAACCAAGTGATTAGAGCTCATTGATTTCATTATTATAAAAAAAAAAAATATTAATTACACTTTTTCCAAACATCATTTAACAATAAACCTATTAAAACTTAAACATAGATAATTTCAATTGATATGTTTTTTATTGACATAATTTTATTTTATTATTTTATGTCTTTCAAATTTTCATGTGTTTTTAAAAGTTACAAATTCGAATCTTCTAAGAGGTAAGGTATGTCACGCTTTGTATGATATAGACACATGTATGGCGGATATATGTGTGTGCTTAATGACCATAAGTTATTATGTTAGGATAATAATTTCTATCATATTTGATAGTAATAGGTGCATAGGTGCATTGTATATGAAGAATAGTTACTTGGTCAACAAACTTTATCCTATGGACAATGATACTACTCAATGTAAAAGCTCACATTTATTCGAAAGAAACAACATTTTGGTTGTTTTTAAAGTTTACATGCATAAAGGACAAAAAAATAACTTCTCTATATAATAAATACAAGATAATTTTATATACTATAAACCACCTCTAAATTAAATCATCCAATATCATTAATTATAAAACTCTTTCCTTTCCTAAACTTTTAATGCTAATTGAACATAGTTGATGAGATTGAAGGAGTGCAATCAATTAATGTTATCAGATTTCCACAATCCATGAGGCTACTGCTACTATTTTTGGATTCGACTATGTGATATTTTTTTAGCATCAACTTTTCCAATCACATTCCATGGTCCACCTCCTTAAATACTCTAACATCCATCAGTTCACCTCTTAAACTCTCTAACATCCTGATGATGAATCATGTGTGGTCTGAAATGTTTATGTTAAAAAATCTCACACAATCGAATCTAAAAATAACAATACCTAGTCAAAATTCAATTGACACCCATTAGACAAGTAACATCAAGTATTATACCCCTAATAAAAAATCAGTTTATAAAACTTTGAAGGAACACTTCACCAAACATCCGTTGGCGCAAAATGTAACTGGAAGTCATAAAGCTTTAGAATGTGCCAGCAACTAAAACGTGTCCTTAAATCTGCAGCTTTGTGGGGTCTACCAACGGTAAAAAAAAGCAATATACACCTAATCACATCACGACGAAAGTTAGATTCCGCTTTCTCGTCATCACACAAAAAAGGATTCGTTTTAGTTGTCTTTTTATCCAAAAAATTTATTTCAGTCAAAGAGATGGTTCTGATATTATGTCGGTTATCATTATCAGCCGATAAGGTTTAAATGCAAACCAACGGCAATGCAGATCTTCTATAAATTTTCTAGATGAAGTCCATTCTGTACTATAGAGAGTGGTAACTTGCCTAATAAGAAAAAAATTTCAACATAAAGTCCATTATGTACTATAATGAGTGGTAACTTGTCTAATAAGAAATAGTGAAAGGTGGAAAGCCTTGGACTTTGTTTGATGAAGCTAATGGTATATTCTTTAATTATATTATTTATTAGCAATTGCATCTTAGTGTACAATGGGTACCTCGGAGAAGTGTGGAAGGTTAATTAAGATAAATTTTGGTTTATTTTTTGCATATATTTATGTAGTACATGAGGTCAATTGGTAGGCCATTTAGTAAATGATGTTGTTTGTGCAATAAAAGTCTCAATGGAGAAATGATAGCTTCAAATAAACTTTGCATCCACTGAGAGGGATCCAAACATGACTGAAATAAAATGTCTAAATCAAGAAGATAATCAGTCTCCATTACCAAAAGAATCATGTTATGTTTGCAATAAGGAGAGAGAGAGAGAGAGAGAGAGAAAGAGAGAGGTGGGGGAGGGATGGAAAGAGGAAGAGAGAGGGGAGGAGAGCAAGAGAGAGAGATGATATAAATATATAGAGGGATAGGGAGGGAGATATATGGATGGATAGAGAGAGGGAGACATGTCTAGAGATAAAGGGGGAGAGAGGAACATAGAGGTAGAGATGAAGATAGAGCAAGAGAGGAAGAGGAAGACAAATAGATAGAGATATAGGTAGAGGGAGAGATAAATACAAAGAGAGATAGGGAGATAGAGAGGACGAGATAGAGAGATATAGAGAGAGAGGGAGAGGGAGAGGGAGAGGGAGAGGGAGAGATAAAGAGGACGAGATAGAGAGATATAGATGGTGAGATAGAGTGATAGAGAGGAGATATAGAGATATAAGGAGATATATAGAGAGAGAGAGAGAGATGTACAAATAAAGAGAATTAGAGGTATAGGTAAATGGGATGAGAGAGAAATAAGGGGAGATAGAGAAAGGGAGAAAGAAGTGGGGATAGAGATATATGGGAAGAGAAAGAAAGAGATAGATATATGGGAAGAGAAAGGAGAGAGAGGTAGAGATAGAGAGATAGATAGGAGGATATAGAGGGAGTGAGGGAGAGAGAGATGAGGAGAGATATAGAGAGGGGGAGATAAAGAGAGGAGGGAGGGAGAGAGGGGAAAGATTGGTTGAAGAGAAAGAGAGGGAAGAGGGGGAGAGAGGGAGAGAGATAGGTTAAAGAGGAAGAGAGAGAAGAGGGGGAGAGAGGGAGAGAGATAAGTAGAAGAGGGAGAGAAATAAGAGGGGGTCTGAGAGAGGGAGAGCGATAGGTAGAGAGGGAGAGAGAAGAAGAATAGGGAGAGAGGGAGAGATAGCTCAATATATATAGGGAGAGGGATAGACATAGAAAGGGGATATTTTTCTTCCCTCTTTTATCTTTATCTCCCTATCTCTTTATGTGACTTTTATCTCTATCTATGTCTCTTCTCTCTTTTCTTTTTTCCTTTATCTATTTTTCTCTATCTCCCTCACTATCTCTACCTCTTTCTCTATCCCTCTTTATTCCTCTATTCTCTACCTATCTCTCTATATCTCTATCTCCCTTCTTGTCTCTCATTTCTATTTGCTTTATCTCTCTCTCTATCTTTGTTTCTCTCTCTTCTCTCTTTTTTCTCCCTATCCCTCTTTTTATCCCTTTATTGCTATCTTTGTTCCTCCCTCTTTATCTATCTTTGTCTCTTTCTCCTCCTTTGTCTCATTCTTCTCCCTCTCTTGCTCTCTCTTTTTTCTCCCTCCACCTATCTAAATCTTATCTCTATCTCCCTCTACCTTTTCTCTTTTTTTGTTTCTCTTTCTATCTATTTGTCTCCTTAAGTGTGCAATGGGTACATTGAAGAGGTTTTAAAGGTGAATTATCATATCCTTAATCAAATGACATGCTATCTTGAGCACAACTCCCTAAGCACACATGCCATCCTTGGATTATTGACATGAAATAACCAATCAAAAGTTAGTTTCTCTTTTCTCTCTCTGTTTTCCTTTGTATCTCTTATATTTCTCTCTCATGCTCTATCTCTTATATTTAATAATTTTTATTATAAAATATAATATATAATAATAATACAACTACTAAAAATAATAATAATAATAATAATAATATTATAACTTTTATATACTATTATATATAATAATAAATATAATTATATATGGATGGCAGAGATTGGTTGCTACTCAGGCTAGAGGAAACCCTATTCATGTTTCTCCTTGCTCTCTATCATATTTTTTTGTGTGTGGGGTTGTTTAGCTTGGTTCGGTTGGGGGGGCACTTGTGTCTGGTGTAGATGTTTGGCTGGGCGTGGAGGGTTCCGTTATGTGCTATCCTTTGATGTTGTTACTTTTTATGCTCTTTCTATTGGTTGTGTGGGACGTCTTTTTCCTTGGTTGAATGCAGACAAGGGATTCTTTGTTGGTCTAGCTTTGTTGTGTGGTGTTGGGGGCCCGAGCTCCTTTGGCTCTTTTTTCATTCCTATTCTTTTATCCTTTCTATGATGGATAACTAGGGCAATTCTCCTTTTGTGACATGTTTTGAGACTTAGATATTGTTGATCCACTGTCTTCCTTGCATGCAAAGTATTTGGTGCATCTGGGCAATTTGTCAATGGGGGTGGGTTCCTCTTCAGCAAATGGTTTGCACAAAATCAAGAAAGTTAATGGATGTTTGGAAAGAAGTCAAGGGAGGTTAGTTTTAAGGATTCAACCAAACTCCATCTTGGAAGACATTGAGTATCCTTGCAAACATGCATTGATTTGTAAGTTAATGGGTCTATGTCTTTCCTCGTCGGCTTTGGAATCCTGGACTCAAAGGATTTGGAACCCTAAAGAAGATATGGAATTAATGTTGGTTGCAAACAATTATTTTTTAGTTGTGTTTACATGCATGGTAGATAGGATCAAATATTTTGAAGGTGGTCCATATTTTTGTAATCAAGCTAATCTCTTTATGAAGCCCTGGCATCTGGGGTTCAATTTGGTTGAAGAGCTCCCTTCCAAGATTCTTGTTTGGGTTCGGCTCCCAGGGTTGCCTCTTGAGTTTTGGAGAAGTGGCATTTTGCATATAATAGCTCTCTTGGTAAATCGATTGGCTCTGCACAACAAACCCAAGATCGAAAGGTAATTACATATGCTCGTATTTGTGAGAAGTTGATTTAAATAACTCTCTGCCAGACTCTATAGAAATTTGTCTTGGGTTTGCTTCCTAGATTCAACAAGTTGATTATGAAACCCTCCCATTTAGATGTCGAATCTATCATTAGTATGGGCATTTGCAAAGGAAATGCCCTCATTTTAATTAGAAGCATGTTGCTACTAATGTTAATCCTAGTTCTAATCCTAAGAATAATAAAGGGAAGGCTCATATGGTCAGAGAGTCTACTAACAAGGAAGGTTTTACTCAGGTTAAGTCCCGCAATAGGGGAAGAGGTCAAAAGAGGACCCTCAAGGATAGACAATATGATGGGTTCTTTAATCAGTTTGATGCTTTGGAGGACCTAGCACAAGAGGAAGGGAATCCTGTTGGGTTAACTGTTGGTGTTAAGTCTTTGGGTGTGGCCTTGTCAGATGTTAATGAGAATGTTACCCAAATTATGCCCCAAGTTGGTGTGCATGATGATTAGGGGGTAACAGTCTTATCCTCACGCGTTGAGGGTGCCCCTATTTCAAGTGGGGTTTTAGTTCTAAATGTATACTTTGATGGGTTTTACACTCAACATGGATCGGGTGTTGGAATCCTATTTGTTACTCCTCAAGGACACACTATCCCAAAATATTCTAAGTTGATGTTCCCTTGCACAAATAACATGGTTGAATATGATGCACTAATCAGTGGTATCAAGGTAGCAGTGGAATGGAAAATCACAGAATTATAGGTTTATGGAGATTCTCAATTAGTCATTTATCAGGTTAATGATGATTATCAAACAAAATATGACAAGCTAATTCCATACAAGAGAATGGTAGATGACTTCAATAAATGCTTTGTTGAGATCAAGTTTGAACAAATTCCAAGAATAGACAACAAAGTTGTAGATGCCATAGCAACCATTGCTTCTCTTTTACAAATACTAGAAAAATGAAGTTGTTATAAATTTATGGTGGAACAATTATTTAATCCCACATATGATAATCCTGAATCCCAATTTGTGTGCCATCTAGTTGATGCCAATTCTTCAATCTATGGGAAGATTTATACCTATATGAGAGATAATACCCTTCCACTTGATCTATCCCAGAACCAAAAATACAACTTTATCTATCAAGCAACCCGACACACCCTGATAGTTGATACACTTTATCGACAAGGTCTTGATGGTGCTCTCCTCTGATGTCTTGAACGTGATGAATCTAAAACAACCTTATGAGAAGTTCATGAAGGTATTTTTGGTACTCATTCAAGTGGTCTTACTCTAGCTAAGAAACTCCTATGCTTGGGATATTATTGACCGAACATAGAGAAGGAATCTTTTCAATTTTTTAAGAAGTGCAAGAAGTGTCAAGTCCATGGAAATCTCATACATGCATTGGCATAAGAGCTGCAACTATTCACATTGACCTGGCCTTTCCGTCAATGGGGACTTGATCTTGTGGGTAAGATTCATCCATCTTCCTCTAATGGACATAAATTCATAATCATAGCCATCAATTATTTCACAAAGTGGATTGAAGTTGTCACATTAATCATGATTATTGGTAAACAAATTTCCTCTTTCATCCTAAACTACATTTTCTATCAATATGGCATCCCTAGCTCCATTGTCACTGACAATGGTAGACACTTCAAAAACCAAGATGTACAAGAACTTTGTGAAAAAATTCATATCCAACACCGCTTTTCCACATCCTATTACCCTCAAGGGAATGGCCAAGCAGAAGCCTCAAATTAAGACCATTTTGAAAATCCTGAGGAAAATTGTCAGTGATGTTGGACGTGACTGGCATATTCAACTAAACCTTGCCTTGTGGGAATATTGTAATAGCATTCGCACCCCTATAGGAGCCACACCATATTCCCTTGTGTATGGATCAGAATCCATCTTACCTATTGAGGTTGAGTTACTACCTTCACTCTAGGTGTCATTGAAAGGGATCATTTTAGAGGAAGACTATCGGGTATCAAAACTACAGGAATTGGAATTGTTAGACAAACGTCTTCATTATGTTGTTGATCATCTAAAGCTTATCAAAAAAGAATGTCAAGAAGTTATAACCACAAGGTAAGACCAAGAACATTTTAGGTTGACAACTTGGTACTAAAAGAGAATCCTCGCAATCAACAAGATCAAGAAAAGAAGGGAAAATTTGAACCTAATTGGCTAAGTCCTTTTGTCATTATATCAGTATATGGATCTGGAGCATATCAGTTATCTACACCTAAAGGGGGCCTGTTTGAAGAACCCATTAACAAAATTCATCTCAAGAAGTTTTATACATGACTCATCCAGAGCACGATTCAAAAATCAAAAATCAAAAAAATCAAAAAAATCCCAAAAAAAAGCAAAAAATTAGAAAAATACAAAAAAAGCAAAAAAGATAAAAATACAAAAAGTGAAAAAATTAAAAAAATCATAAAATCAAAAAAAGTGCAATAAAAACAAGTAGTGAAAACCTTTCAATAGGCGTTATTTGTGATAGATTAGCTTTTCCATCTATTGGAATGTGTGTCAATTGTTTGCTTTTCTCCATCATTATGCATGTCCATCATAGAACCTCATGAACATAAATGGGTGTCACAGTCGTGTCTCACCTTGGCTTGGTGATCATTGTATACTATCACAATAAATGGTTGGTTTCTCATCGAGGGAAAAATCCTGAACTCATTAGGGGCAATTTACTTTGAGCTTAAAACATAACAAACAAACAATAGTAAGACAACACAACAAACATAACGATCAGAACAAAACTCAACATTGAACATCAATCACAATTTTTAGAAAACCAACCATCCAAATCAACAGCAAGATCAATCAAAACAAACCTAACTAGATGATGTTCTTCTGAATCATGGTTTAATCACTTTAGCATAAATGTTCAATGGTTGTATCTCGATTTTCATTATCATTTCTTCGGAGCAACTCAAGGATGCCATGGACTAGAGAAGCTATGATTTAGTATGATATTTTTCTTTGTCTGTTGTCTATGAGTTGATCATTACTACTATGTAAATTTGTCACGGGACGTGCTCTACAAAGTATCATTGATGACATTTTGGATTTTCATAGGAAAATGATTAACTCTTGTCTATTGTACGTAAGCAATACTCAGGTCATCTCGGTTCAATTATGCCTTTGTACATAAGCAATACTCAGGTCATCTTGGTTCAATTATGCCTAGATGCTTGTATTACCTTGCAATATCAAAAATCCATGGAAGTTGTACTCATGTCATCATGGTTTAATTATACCATCGATGTTTCTACTAACTTTCAACATATCAAAAGCTTAATGATGATACCAAGAACAAAAAATCAGCTGGAAAGATGACAACATTGCATATTTAGATTTGCATGGTTAAGATAGATTGCATCCATATTAGTTTTACATATGCATTTTAGGTTTTCCAAGGATGGAAAATTTCAAAATAATTTATCTCATTAAAAGATTGAGTACATTTCACATAAAAAATAAAAGATCATTCACATGTAGTTGTATAATCATTATCATATCATACATACACTAGAAAGTATTATCATTAGTCATCCATCCATGCATTAGATCATATATTTGCATTAGAAAAATACAAAAAAATAAAGTGCATCACATCTTCTTTACATCCATCTCATATATCATATAGAATCATTCATAAAGACATAGAATCATAATCCATGCATCATCATTTCATTATTGCATCCATACACAACCGTAGCATAATCATATAAACATCACATATCATATAGAATGAAAATTAAAAGCATTCATCATAAAAGCATGTAGACAACATATAGATCAATAGTCTCCGTTGCATTTCATATAATCTCAAAATAATCAATGTCAAGTGTACAATTATATCACAAAATGTGGAGAGATACATCAAAAAAATGGCAGAATATCATAAAGTCCCCGACTGAACAAGTGAATACATCAAGTCTCAATACATCAAATATGAACATAAGAGCTATGTGTTGCTCCCCCTAGACATTGTAGGCATCATTGTGCTTGTTGTTGCACCACCAGATGAACTTGCACCTAGATCTCTACCTGATGGATCTCTGGGAGGTGGCCTAGTCACATCCCTACTTGTAGTTTGTGACTGACTCTAACCTGACCTAGTACTAACAGACTGTGCATAACTAGGGGCACGTCGCTTTGTAGGAACCGCCTTATAATATTGTAATTTGTAGTACTTTTCCTCTTGGGATAAATATCAAACCTCTCTAAACATATCCCTTGCAGTAGTACCCTTAGACACTCTTTGTAATCTCTCAACTAAAGCCTTTGCATGCTCACATCTCTATCTAGCCTCATCTCTCTCTATTGTTAGAGTGGCAATCTACACTTGTGCCTATGCTAACTGTCCCTATAAGCCCTCCACCTATAACTGTAGAGCATCAATTTGTGCCTACTGCTGATGGGAAGGCACACAAATCTAAACATGGGATGGTCCTATCTGCTATTGTCCCAAGGGAACCATAGATTTCCTTCTCCAAGGTACTTTCAAGTCCACTATCCTGTTGCCACCTACATCTCCACCATATCCACCATCATCCCCTCCATCCCCACTATCTCCCTCCTCATCATCACCATCTCCACCATCCCTCCTCCATCTCAGTGCATGTTGTGGTGCCCTCTCATCATCATCAAAGATTGGTATAGGCTCATTAGGACTTGATATCCTCAGTATGACATGTGTAAAGAAATACTAAGAATACTCATTTTTCATCACACCAATTGAGATCTATGGACAATAATCCCATACCTATTCTTGTAATCCAAAATACTCCTCGTAGGTTGCATCATAGGATAGGGTGGGCCTCCACTTTGGAATGTCCTGATGTCTCTGTGCATATAATGAAAACTCCCTGGGGCATCCCCTCAAGTCAACCATACTGATGAAGCAATCTCATGAGAATAAATCTATCAATCATAAACTGAGTTCGTCCAATCAAATATCTCAACGTGCAAACATATGGCATCTCCATATCATCCTCGGGCCACTGCTTACAATCTAAGTATGGTCGTCATGTGACGGTCTCCAAATCATCAAGAACTCATCGCCAATACTCCAATTTTCCTAGCCTGTGCTAGAAAATACCACCTATGTACCCAAAGACATATGGTTTGCCAACTGGACAATCTCTCTCCACTACAGGCCGAGTAACCACTATACCCCAAGCCCAAATTTGAAGTAGTGTCACTCTAGTTGATAAACTCGCAACTCCAAGGTACACTACCTGATGTAGATCGTGATACAAATGTGCTACATACAAGATCCCCATGCATATCAAATCCTCTGAGTGATCATACTCTCCAGTATCCTATTAGAAACACAAGGGTAGACAATTGAGATGGGGGGTGAATTAGTTGTCATAGAATTTAAAACTTATTAACCTTATTCTTAGATCTAATTAATAACCATGAAAGTACAAATCAACAGCACATCAAAAACACACATAACAACAAGATTTTTTTATGGGGAAACCTTGTTAGGGGAAAAACACAATGGAGGTTAGTCCACAAGATTATACCCTATTAAAAGTATAAGAATAATAAATGGGGAATGCACGTGCATTTAGGCCCATTGCCTAGATCTCACTGCTCAATTACAAAAGGAAGACTTACTATCTTATAAAAGATTCATATTACATCTACAAGCATTTGAACTGACAAAATAACATCTACTAATTCCTGATTGCAGTTCTAGTTAAGCACATGAACTCTTCTTCACTCTTCTTCACTCTTCTTTACTCTTCTTCACACTCTATTTTGCTTTCAAAAGATTTAGAAAATTATTCACGCACATCACATACATAAGCACACCTTTGAATGGAATAAACAATCACTTATATATATATCTGCAACAAGAAATTACATCGTTACATGTCGACCTCAATAAAATAATAAAATAAATACAAATTGTCAGCAAAAAAAAAAAAAAAATTTCAATGCGAATCAACCAAGGTTAGCCCACCTTATAGAGTGAAACCAAAATAATATTCTCGAGACTTGCAAGACCACTTTCAAAAATTATTCCTCAAAATCCACAACAATGCTCTAACTTACCTTGTCATTATGAACATAGAAAAACATGAACCATGAGAGAAATCACTGGTCTTGTGAGCACAATGATTCAATGTAGGCGATGCAACAGGATAGAGATGATCTAGAAACATCCACGAACATATGAATCCTTCAGAAATCTAAAACAAGCTGAACTTGACTTGGGATGACATTAATTCTTGCATTCCAAAGACACCAGCAAAGTAACAAAAATGTCCAGTCGAATCTTCATAGCTCGATTAAAATCTTCACATGGATCTTTGAACTAGCGATGTATGAGCTGGACCTTTTCGAAAGGGAAACCCTTTATTCCACAACCTCTTATCATCAGCGTGGTGAACTCACCAGCGGACTAAACTGGCTTCACCCATTGACAGCCTACAACTCGACATTTCAGTTCTCTCAATATCCTCGACATATCGACTTCTAATGCATTAGATTCCAATAGTGTTGACATCAATGGCAATACATATCCAACAACACAACCACACAAAGCATCCAACCGTCTCCCCTTTGTGATTGATGTGACATAGTGTGAAAAGCCATCCAACAAACTATCTCTGCTTGCCCTCCCCTTAGGTTTTGACTATTCTCTTCTCATTTTCTTTTCACATGACTCTTCCACGGTTTTCTCCTCGGATAATTTCCCAGGTTTTCCACGATTACCCCATTCGCCTACTCCCCTTTGACATCAATGACAAGAGATCTAAACTCTAAACCATATATCCAGCGTTTGACTATACTCACACGGTAAATGCACAACATTAATTTGGATCAAGATATGACTATGAAAATCACAAACTGATGCAATGCAATGCATCTTAGTTCTCATTAGGAGGGGTAATCACCGCTAACTTCCCTCTGAGATGCTCAAAGTATCCTTATGCAATGACTTTGTAAAGATGTCTACAATCATTTGTAATAGGCACATACTCAATCCTAGCTTCCTTTTCACTCCACCTTCTCTCTCAAAGGGTGAAACTTTATATGGCTATATGTGGTCTTTGAGCGTGGCACAAATTCTTGCGATATTAAATTGCGCTTGAATTCCATCCACAGATATAGCAATGGGCTCATCATACCCACAACATCTAATATCTTTCAACATCTAGCCTTCATCCCTGACGCAGGTACCCAATTATTAAGCGGCAACAATGTATTCTACCTTTGCTGTGAGGATAAAGAGAGAAATGGTAATTACGCTATAACCATGAAATCAGCTGCTTTCCCCAGAAAAATGTGCCACCACTAGTAATTATCATGTCATTCGCATCTCCTACCCAATCAAAATCAGTAAAAGTACTCAAAGTAAGATCATCTTTAGGATACCACAACCTAAAATCAACTATCCCCTTCAAGTATATTAAAATCCTCTTCACAGCAGTTACATGAGATCCTTTAGGATTAGCTTAAAATCTTGCAACAATACATACAACATTGTGATATTAGGCCCTAGTTTGGAGTCAAAATAAAGTAATCCACCAATCATTAGTCGTATCTAGTCTAATTTTCTTTTGAGAGATGTCTTCTTTTCAACTTACATGGTCACACCATGGGTGTACCAAGTGGCTTTGAATATTCCATACCAAACTTCTTCAACAATTCCTTCACATACTTGTACTGAGATATAAAGATCCTTTTATCTAACTGAGTAATTTGTAATCCCAAAAATAATTTCATCTCACCAATCATAGACATCTCAAATTCATTTTGCATCTCATTAGAAAACTTCATTTTGCAAACTATGTCTGCCTCCAAAATGATATCATCCAATGCTTCCTGATCAAATCACTATCATCCTCCAATCTTGAAATACAAGAATTACTTTATCAGCGATTTACCTTTTGTTAATTCAAACTTCAAACAAATGCTTTTCCAATCTGGTATACCATACTCTATGGGCTTGCTCAAGTCCATACAAATATTTCTTCAACCAAAAAAGCATGTCTCCTTGATCAATCAATTGAAATCCATCAGGGTGCTCAACATACACTTCTTCCAATTTGCCATTTAGAAATGCTAACTTGACATCCATCTGATAAACCTTGTAGTTTTTGTAAGCAGCATAAGCAAGAAACAATCTCATAGTTTCAATCTTAGCAATAGGGGCAAAAGACTCTTCAAAGTCAATTCCTTCCATCTAAGAATATCCTTTACACACTAGTCTTGCTTTGTTTCTAACAACTTCACCTTGCTCATTCATTTTATTTCTAAAGACCCATTTAGTTCCAATTACATTTTTGTCCTTAGGTCTAAGAACAAGAATCCATGTATCATTCTTCTCAATCTATTGTAGCTCCTCTTTTGTTGCTTCAATCCAATGTTCATCTTTGCATGCTTCATTCACACTATTAGGCTCAATCTTTGAAATCAAACAGTATTCTTCTACAATTTTTCTCCTAGTTTGGACACCTTTGTTCTTATCACCAATAATCTAATTTTATGAATGATTTAATCTCACATACCTTGGAGTCTTAGGATGTTCTTGAAATTTAGGCTCTTGTGATCTCTCTTCTACACTTTCGCTAGTTTCTCCTTCTTAATCTTCTTGATTCATCAGAATCATTTGAACTTGATTTGAAGTTTGAACTTTATTTCTTGAATTTGTACTATCATTTTGATCATTTGAATCATATCCATAGGTTTTGGATGGTTTAGCTATGTCTTCATCAACCTTAACATTTTCACTTTCAATTATTTTCCTCAATCTCTTATTGTAGCACCGGTAGGCCTTGCTTTTAGTAGAATAACAAAGAAAGATTACTTCATCACTCCTAGCATCAAAATTTCCTATATCTTTATCTCTTCTGATAAAGCATCTACTCCCAAATATTTTGAAGTACTTAACAATATGCTTGTGACCAAACCATAGCTCAAAAGGAGTCTTACCAGTATCACCTTTGATTTGTACCTAGTTAAGAATGTAAACAACAGTACTCACAACTTCTCTCTAGTAGATATGAGGAACATTTCCTTCTAGCATCATAGTCCTAGCAGCATCTTGAATTGTCCTGTTATTCCTTTCCACAACTCCATTTTGTTGAGGGGTCTGCGGTGCAAATAATTGTCTCTTTATTCCATGTTCTTCACAAAAAGAATTAAACTCACCAGAGGGTGGTTGCCCTCCTATCCAATTTAAATCTTTGTTTTTGTCTACTGTCTCAACTGCAGCGCCAAATGCCTTGAACTTCTCAAAGCTTCAAATTTCTCTCCTTTTAAAGTGACATCATTCTAGAATAATCATCAATGAGTAACATGAAATGGGTGTAACCTTGTAAACTTTTTGACTCTAGAAGGACCACACAGAGTCGATATGCACAAGCTCAACAGATTCATTTTGAACAATGTTGTTTGCTCTTAAATGAAGTTCCTGGTTGCTTTATAATTGACATTCCTTGCATATATGGCATTAGTAGGTTTTACCAACTTATGAAGATCTCTCACAACCTTAGTAGAACTTATCTTGATAATATTGTCAAAGTTAACATGACACATTCTCCTATGCCACAACCAACTTTCATCAACTTGAGCAATCAAAGAAATTTTACTAGCAGCACTTGGGTGAAGGATATTACCTTTTTTTTGTTGTACTTGATGCAAGCACATTTATGGAACTCCCCAATATTTTACACTTACCATCCTTGAACTGAAGATTGTATCCCTTATCTACCATCTATCCAACACTTAAAATATTATGGTTCAAACCT
>VDFB02181702.1:0-19728 GCA_007258455.2 Sequoia sempervirens
GCAAATATGAATTCATTTTAATGCACAAAATTTGAAAAATGAGTCCTAGATTAGCTCTTCAAAATAAACGTTAATAAAAGTATTTTTCCAAATGCCACTTGTTGTAGTAGTTAGCTCTATTTTAAAAAAATAGAAAAATAGCAAATGGTTAGGATTAAATCAAATCTAAATTCCACATGAAATTACAAAACTAAACTAGACAATTCTGACAGAAGCACGAGACTATCAAGGGACAAAGATGTGGCCCTTTGACAAAGGTGTGGACCTTTGACAAAAGTCTGGGACTGTTCACAGATACAGAAGTGTGGAAGTTTGAACAGACGCATGAATCTTTGAACAAAAGCATGAACCTTTACACCTACAAATGCATGGACCTTTAACAAAGGTGCAGACCTGTCAAAACAAAAGTAGTATGTT
The DNA here is from genome assembly GCA_007258455.2 of Sequoia sempervirens. Lineage (NCBI taxonomy): Eukaryota > Viridiplantae > Streptophyta > Pinopsida > Cupressales > Cupressaceae > Sequoia > Sequoia sempervirens. The sequence goes on from VDFB02181702.1 coordinate 418, forward strand.
GTTCCTGCAACCTGCAAAGTCGAAAAACTTTACAAAAATTTGATTAGATAAGGACATGGGTCCCATCACCATCACGTGTGCCAAAATATCATGTTACACCCTGAATTATTTTTAATAAGTTACTTTTACCTTCACGAGAAAATATGATGATAAATGTTAATTATGCCTAAAATATGTTTGACAAATGAATGGAATACCGAAATAGGTATTGTAATGTTATTTCTTTTCAAGGAGTAATATGATTATATTGATGAAATATAATGAAATGAATTTCAATTCCAATGTGAATATTCTAATGCTTTGATGATGTCTATATGTGTGTGTGTGTGTGTATTTATGTATGTATGTATGTATGTGTCTATGTGTCTATGTGAACAACTAACTACCTTTGCAAATGTGACAAGTTGGTTGCAAGTGTAGGTTCATGCCTCTGGAAGGGAAGGAAAGCATTACTCAGGAGAAGAATTTTGGTATGGAAACCCTTAAAGAAGTTGCAATAAAATTTCTGGATTTGATTGTGTTTTAGTTTTTCGCATACACGTTTTGAATCATACTACATGATCCATCATCAGGATGAAAGAGAGCTGAAGGAGAAAAAATGGATTGTTGCAGACCAAAGCAAGCTAAAAAGAGAGAGGGGAGACAAGGAAGGAGGCACGCGGTTCGAGGTTAAGGATAGATTAAGAAATTAGAAAAGCAATGGTGTAAAGGAGAAAATAAAGAAGGAAAAAGAACCCTTAAGGGACACAAGGAGCAAGGAAACACCTTGAGGAGGGAAATAAAGAATAAACGAATTTAAATCAAAGAAAGTTCAAGTTAAAAAGGAAGCAAGCTAAAGAATTAAAGAGTAAAGAAAACTCAAAATTTGAACAAACAAAAAAAAAGGTTCAAATTAAAAGGAAACAACTTGAGGAAGGAAAAAAAATCAATAAAGAAAACTCAAAAAGAAATTGAGGAAAAAACCAATTTAAAACAAATAGAAAAGAGCCTAAAAATTAAAAATTAAAAGAAAAATGTTATAGCACATAATTTTTGATATAACGCATATAATATAGAGTCTTTGAAATGTTATTAGTACTTTCCTTAGGCATAGTATTTTTGTAATGACTTTGGCTTTTTTTAGTTAATTAGTTATTAATAATTTAGTTTTCAACTAATCAAAAACAATATTTAAACAAAAATTAAAATAAAATTCAATTTTGTAAAGTGAACTTGTAAAATATTTAACTTTACAAATTATAAAAATTATTTTTTGTGCATATGATTGGTTAAAAAAGTCATGTGTTATTGGCAGATAAAGAAAATTAAATATGTTTTTAAAGAATGAATCTTCATTTTTTGCTTTATAAATCATTTCATTAAATCTTTCTAAAGTAAATAAATGTTACTTATTTGACATTTTTTTAGAATGATTTTTTATGTATGTAATTATTATTTTTTTATTAAAGAAAATCTTACAAAAATCAATTAACTATTATAGTGATTGGATTCAACTATTAAAAAAAATAAAAATTATTATTTTTTCATTAAACTAATATCTTTATCTATGTTTTTATGTTTTTAATATTTTATGGTATAATTTGATTATATATGTTCTCCTTCTTCTTATAGAATTTATATATACTATTTCTATTTATATCTTATATTATTATAGGTAATAATTTGTAGTTAAATAAGTTAACCTATAGGTAATATATTAATTTATATTATATATAATATAAATTTATATAATATATAATATAGGTTATTTTATGTTGTAGGTTCTCCTTTCATATATATTTATATATATTAATAAACTATCTTAATTGACTACAATGTTAATTATAATATTAAAATTATTATATTATTACTATTAATATTATTATATTATTACTATTAATATAATCAATATAATAGTAAATCACTATATTAATAATTATAACAATATTTTAAAATATATTAATATTATAATATTACCTATTTACTTAGTTTATATAATGTCAACTAGAATCAATTAAGAATTATTTTTAATAATAAATCATTTGATTATTTAATGATTAGCAAATATTTATTCTAAAGAACAAACTCAACTTCAACGTTATTAGTCATAGTTATGTTTAGTACAAATAATTCATAAACTACTTTCTTCTCTCAATGAATGGGTTCATTATATAAGTATTTAAATGTATTCAACTTTATTTTTTTTGAAAAAAAATAACACTAAAGAATAAACATTTATTCAAATTTATTTTATTTTCAAATCTTTAACATCAAACAAGATATTTACATTACATAACCAAAACATATAAAAAAACCAACGCTATTAGTCAAACAAAACACAAAATACAAAAGTCAAAACTAACATTACAACAATTTAAAAAAAATTACATTTAATTTTATTCACATTAATTAAACTTACATTTATTTTTATTCCAACTTTACAAATCTCTAATTAGAATACTACAAAGGCAAGTACTTGCCACTACGTGGCACTTGTTTAAATGTTGTTTTAAGCCACCAAGCAAGGCATTATTATAGCGCAAGATATAGTAATTATGATGCAAAGTAATTAAGAGTTTGGAAATATAGCAAGGTCGTGCATAGGCTATAGACCACGTAATGTTTAGGGAATGAAAGTGTTGTTTAAAATATGCATGGACTATGCATAAGTGATACCAAGGCAACGCTAATAACATATATAATGATTTAATCTACTTGCATATTGAACACTGTATATAATGGAAGGTGTGTGGCATATATGATACTTAGTCAACATATACTATAATGTTATTTGTAAATGATTTAAAATATTTGACTCTATCAAAGACTACAAACACCAAAAGCACAAAAAGAGGATAGTGTGGTGTCAAACTACAAATATTTGCTTTGCATTAGAAGTCTATTTTAAAAGCTCTGTACAACGATTTAAACTTGAGTAAATGGGAGAATAAGTCTTGAGAATATTGGCATGGAATAAGTTGACTTGTTTAACTTGTTACCTTGCATATCTCTAATGCATTCTTGTTGTCTTTTAAAGAAACAATTTTATATGTTAATTTGTTGAGTAATGTGGTTTAAGTCTTCCATCTTTTGTTTGCCAAGTTGAGTTAAACCATGCAAACTGAAAAGTGTCGATCCATCCTCCATATTACTTGCTAGCCTTTGAAAGTTGATTTCTATGTATAAATAGAGGCATTCTTTACTTCAAATGGACGCACATATGCATTCTATTGTTATTTTCCAAGAGTTGTTCTATTCTTCTAAGTTTTGTGAGAGAGTCTGAGAGAGGTTGTGAAGAGTTTTATTGAGAGAATTTCTTAGGTTATTTCAAAGAGTGGAAGTGATTTGTTGCCATGTTGCAAGCTGATTTGAGGAGGCTAAGCTTGGAATCCAGCTAGGTCAATATAGAGCTTTGTACTTACAAGCATGTTGTATCTTTCATCCTTATGCTTTGTTTGACTTTGAATGTTTCTGTGATGCTTGAATGTTCTTGGATATTACTTGCTTTGATGGAACCTATCTATTAGGTTGATTCTTTCATATACTCTATATGGGATTTTATATGATGTGTTTCTATTTGACTTTGTGTAGTGAGTCCATACTATACGTATGTAGAAAGAAATGTGGAACATAGATTACATCAATAGATTTGGGAAGGTTAGCTTTAATTTGTTAGCTTAAATACTAGGAAAACCTTGGAATGATAAGGCTAACAATGCAACGATAGTGATGGCTTGAAAGATGTGTCATTATTAATACAATGTGACATCATGTGAACCATGTTGTTAGTCTCTTCTAAAATGATCATTTAATCATTGCTTAACTTGAATATTGGTTGAAACCCTACATTGAGTATAACCTATTTTGATTATATTATTTATTTGATCCTTGTTCTAAGTACATAGGATGAGAATAACCTACATGATCCAGGACTGATCATTGATTACTAGTATTATCTAGGGAATAGGGTAAACTAAGTGTAAGGTTAACCCATGTGAATAAGTTGATCACTTAAATTTATGAATTACTATTTGATTGGAGCCATAGGTGGGATAACCCTTCTAAGTTGGTTGTTTTATACTCTTGACATGAAGTCACTTTATTTATGTGAAACTATTTTTTAATAGCCTTTTATTGATATTCAATTATTCTTTAGATTGAGGCCATTTATTGTTGAGGTCATACCTTCAAACTAAGGTCATTTATTGACAAGGATATACTTTTGAATCATTCATTGATGTGATATAATCCTGATTGGATTCATTTAATGATGAGTATTTATTCAATGATAAAATGAAGCTTATGTAGCTATACTTTAGACTATGAAGTTATTTGTTACAAAGATATTTGTAATTTAGAGCCATGAGGGGTTCAAAGGTTATTCCTGGGGTTAGGATGACCCAATGAAGGGTATAGCTTATATATATAGCATTAACTACTTCAATAGAGTGGAGTCTATAATGCTAAAGCTAGATTTGAATTCTTAGGTTATGAAAACACATGTTTTAACTATTAGATGAGGGTATGTACAGGATCATGATGGGCCAAAAAGTGGCACTATGATAGGTATGTGGCTGACAACTTTTTTTTACCCAAAATTGATGAAACAAAAAGGGTTTTTAAAGGAGATTCTCAACTTTCCACCAATATATATTATGCTTTACTTTGAATTTAATAAGTGATTATTATTCATTTTCAATTCAAATTACGACTAAAGTCCTGATTGATAGACTGATTGAAAAACATCTATAGCTTTCAAAGGATATCACATTTTTTGAATCTAAAACATGTGTCACATTCTATGCTTCGCATACTATAGGATTAAAAAAAGAAAAATTGAATTTCATGAATTTTTGACCAAGTTAAGGTGGTCAGACATACACGTTTTTTATATTTTTTAAAAGTTGTAATAAAAAATTCATAATTAATTATTTACTTGGAAAAAAATTACAAAAAAGTATGCATCACATCGGGACATGAGTCCTCTAGTTATATCTAAAATCTTATTAAAAAATATTATCATTTTACTGTATTTAGGGTGGTCAGACAGACGCCTACTTATTTTTTCCCTGAAATTTAAGTACTACTGCATTAAAATTTCAAATTTTCACCAAATAGATTTCTTTTAAAAAAAAATAAACCTAGTAGTTTAGAAACTACATTCAATTTGCTACAGATTCTACTTAAGGACCTATTTTTTCCATGATGATCCTGCACATACCCATGAGTCATAGTGAATTTCGTGTATATAGGTTGTTCTTGGGGTTAAATATTACCCAATGGAGGGAATTTCCTATGCATAGAATATGAATGATCTTAACAAATTGAGTTAGAATGGTGGATGAGCAAGTGACGTCCATGCTAAAATAGGAATGATGAATACTTTGGCTAAAGTGGTGTAATTTGCCATTGGTTACACTGTCAGTTCATTGTCTTACCATACTCTTTCACACTAGTCTGAGATTGTTATACACGTAGAACATAGATGAGTCATATGGAAAAGCTCTAGTTATGTAGGACACAACTCTAGCTCAGATTAGGCTAATATTTTTTGGTTTCTAAACCAAAGATCTTCGTCGAAGAGTAGGGCCATCTTACCATATTTGGTAGATGTGTGGGGACTGCAGTTAATACATGGATGGCGAAAAAGTGCTTGAGTAATGCTTCTCCTCCCAATTGGCAAGCCAAGATTTGAAAGGGGATTTCCTAGATCATTTGTATTTATAGTACCAATGGAGCTTAGATGAACTAGGTATGTATCTTTTATCTATTTATGTGAAAGATGGAAAATGTATTTTGTATTTCATTCATAAAATCATTTCTTTGGAAAGATTATAACATTTTGTTAAATGAAATGAGAATAATGTATTAATGGGTGATCCCATAATAGTGGTTTACAATTTTTGGCCAAACTGGACACTGAAATTATTATTTTTAACAGAATCTTCACATTCGGACACCTATAGTGGCTAAACTGTGAGGAATTTGAAGATGGTGCAAACTAGAGTCTCATCAAATTTTGTCTGTAGATTCTAAAACTATTTTTTTCAAAATTTTTGGAATCAAATTGCACTTCTTTTTCTATCTCCCACAAAAATTGATTTTTTTCAGAAAACAACATTTTTAAAAAGTGATGCACACAGTATAATGCATAACTTTTTTTCCATGAAGGATAAAATTCTAATTCTTTCAAATTTAGATTTGTAACTCTGATATCTAGTGCTTCCACTTGGTTAGATAGTTTTTATTAAATATTTTGTCCTTAATCAAGTTTCAAAGTCAAACGAATTACAATTCGCATTAATAACGGATCGTGATAACGCGTAACTTTTTTTGTATGTAAAATTTTTGTTTTTTTTTTGTTGATCAAGGACTTCAATATCTGGTGCACTCATATATTTCAAATTTTTTTGATAATCTTCTATTTTTCCACATGTGAAGAACAAAGAAATTCATTTTGATGAAAACCTATGTTTAATAAAACTTAAAAACAAATACATAACAAAACCAAAACATATTAAAATTATATTCATTGATAGCTTGTTCTAAGGAATACCATAATCATTTGAAATAAATTTTAAATGAATTCATTTGATCCCCCAAAAGATAAATCAAAAGTGATTTTTTATCAGCATTTTGATAGGTGTAAAGGAGACGCATTTATAGGTATGGTTTAAAACTAGCGAGGTTCTATACAAGGGGGTTTGATCTAATGTGATTTGATCAAACCCTCTTCAATTGGAATCCTTAAAATAGAACTTTTTAAGGCTTAAATCATTATATTTTCTAAAAATATGTGATTTCAGCTAAAATTCGTTTCTATCAGGAATTGTAAACCACTATTATGACAGCACCCTAATACTATATACTATATCGCAATGTAATGCAATAGAAGTTTGGAATAGTGTTGATTTCAAATGTGCATGATATCTTAGTTTTTAAGAGAAAAAATTATTGCTATGTGATGGCATCATGAATTATTTCACTTGTGGTTAAAACATTGGAAATTCTTTGGAGTAGAACATGGGGCATATTACATGTCGCATGGTAATTCCAATGATCAAATAACATTCAAATAGAAGAAATTGGGATCTTAAAACAATAAGAAACTAGAAGATTATGATCAATCAAATGTCATACTCAATGAAATTCAATTACACAATACTAGAAAGACTCGATTTAAAAGCATTAAATGCAATTCAAAGCAATTGAACCTATACTAGTATGCAAACCTCTCAATCCCATTGTGCATTTGAAGCAAACTTGTGACCTGTAGTGATGTGGAGTGCTCAAATTTTTCTAATCCATTGTGCAAAAGCTCAATTCCAAGTGATTGATTCACAAATACTCTCAAAATTATGTCAAATTGCTCAAAGGTGAGTACTCGATTCAAAAGAGTAAGGGTGCTACGAAGATTGTGAATGAAATTCATGTTGAAATGTGAAGTATTTATAGATTTTAGGAATTATGATCAATGGTGAGGATTGAAAATTATGTTCAATTGATGAAATTAAATTAAGGAGGCAAGCGTGGATCAAGGATTGATCAAATGGTTGACAATCCATGAGGCATGTCTAGGTAAAAGCACAAAGTTGTGTCACACTTTATAAAGGAAAGAACCAACACTGATCCAACTTTTAAACTTGAATCACTAAAAAGTGGCATATATGTTTTGAATTTTAAAATGATGTAAACTAGTAAAATATGTATTTTTTATTAGATTTTATGTTTATAATTTTTTTTTAAAAATGAAAAATTATTTTAAACTAGTTTTCAATAAATTAACACTATGATTTAGTTGCTGATAAAATGCTTAAAATATGAAGTTGCATGGGACATCAAACTTTTTATAGTAAATTTTATTTTATTTTTTCAAATTTTTTGTGTGTATTTATAATTTGAAATTTAGTGCATGGATATATGTTTTCCAATTTTGATAAATATATATTTTTAAATGAATATTAAAATTTGTGTGAATCTTGACTTGAAATAGATTCTTTTATCTAGTGCATCATATTTTTAAAAAAAAAAATTAATAAGTTTTAGAAAATTTTTTTAAATGTTATTTTCTATATTTTTTTAAAAATGTTATTTCCATTAGTAGGAGTTATTGAAACTTCAATTATTTCAAATAATTTTATTTTTTTGGTAAATTAGACTTAAAGTGGTGCTCCATATATGTTTACCCAACAATTTTAGTTGAAAATGTTGTGGAAGTATCTAACTTAGCTAGAATGAATCTTACTAAATTGAATATTCTTTATGCAAGTTGGAGTGTTGGAAGAAAATTAGCTAATTAAACAATTCCTTAAAATCATCTAATTGTGCAAGTTGGAAAAATTAAGAACTTTAATTAAATAATTATGCATTATTTAATCAAGTAGGATTATGGCATTTAATTAAACAATTTGACATTATTTAATCAAAAGGGAGAAAATGATAAATAATAATGAATTAATCAAATAACCTTAATTATTCAATTAATAGGAGAACAAGGTGAATTTAACTAAATAATTGGACATTATTTAATTAAATGGACAAATTAGGTGAACTATTTGAAAAATGATGTTAATAAGCCAAATCACGTGTGTGATATACTCTCAAGATATTTTTATTTTTATTGATAAAAAAAAGATATAAATATTATAATTTAACTATTATAAATAAATATTTGAAATGAGTATAAAAAGGAAAGATAATGTGAATAAAAATGTAATTTAGTGAAAAAGACGAGAATATAGTTTTCAACCAAATGTACAATAAAAATATACAAATATATGACTATTAAATTAAAAACTTTTTTTCCTTATGAACACCTCTTGAGTATTTCAAATAAATTGACTTATATAATTCAACCACTTATTCAACATTCATAAGCTGTCCACATTCATTCATAAGATGTCCAAATTCATTGAACTTATTCTTTAAAGGAGAGATGACGTCAATTAGTCGTCATCCGTGCGTCACAGACGATTGCATAACTCAAATGTGGACTTAATTTAGATTTATGCTGAGAGATGACAATGACATTATAGTTTTGTTTTTAATATTTTGTTTTATGTTATGGATTTGAATTTGGTATATATTATTTTTACAGTATATATAAGTTACTTTTTAGTAAATAGTTATTTTTTTTATTATATAAATTTTATTTTTTATTAAAAAAATATTATATTATATTATTTATTTTATTTAAAGAATCATTTTTAATTTTATTTTAAAAAATATACTAATTATACATTATGTTTGTATATATGAAATAAAATTGTAATGTATATAATTTTATTATTTTATATAAAATAAGATTTAATTTAAGAATGTTAATGTTTTTATTTTTAGTTTTTTAATAATAAAAAGAATATTACTAAATTTTACAACTCATTAACATATTATATACATTATTTTATATTTAAACTATTGTTTATAATATAGTTAAATAAAATAAAAAGATCATATCAAACTCAAATTCAAAAATAGTATATTTGATCAAATTTTTTATTCAATTCATGTCTTCAAATTAATAAAAAAATATTAATAATTTTTATTTTTATTTGAAGAATTGTACTTACTCAAAAATAACTTTATGTTATTATATATTTATTTAATCCTATGTTACTTTAAAAGTATTATCATAAAAAATGTTTGATGTATTTTATTTTTGTTTGAAGATTTAAATTTCAAATAAAATAAATTATTTAGTGCATATTTAATCTTATGTTATTCTAAAAGTATTATCTATATATTATTCATTAAATATATAATTATTTAATGCAATTAATAAAAATAATCATACACATAAATATTCTAATTTTATAGAGTTATTAAATCTTTTTTTACCACATTTTATTAGTTTCATATTTTTATTATTATTTATATGGGTTTTTAAATAGTTTTTATTATACTAGTGCACTCTAACTTGTGTTATCATTGTACATATTCCTCTTGACATAATTATGAGTTACTTTAGAATTAACTTATTTAACTATAAAATTATTTTATGTACTACATATTTTGAGTGATTTTAGATCATGGTTTCCTAATTATCATTTGATAGTTTCATGTACATCTCCTATTTATTAGGTGGTTGAGAGGGAGATTTTGATAGTGAATTTCATGGGTATTATTATGTTGTTAGAATTATTCAAATCTCTATAAAGGCTTAGACTTTGCAAGTGTATTTTAATATTTGATTATATAATAATACATTGATTTTCTTTGGAGTACAATTTTTTTCTTTGAAAGGGTTTTCCTCATGTTTTTGATATAAAAAGCACCAAAAACAAGGGTGTTGTCCCATCAATACAAGGCATCAAAGGCCATCCAGAGCAAACACATTAATAGCACAGTGATAGCAGAGTGAACCAAGCCATCACCCACAACAAGTCATATCAAAAACCTTAAAACAATAGTAAACACAAGATAAAATAGAGTCCATCATGCAGGCATGATACGAAGCAATCGAGTCCAAATACCCCTAGGGGTCAAACCAGTTAAAAAACAACATATACATACTAAAAGTCATAGAGAAACTATCAAAAAACATAAAGAGCCAAAAGCTTAATTCTTTTCCTCCATGCATGGTTTGTCCTATATAGTAGTTTCCCAATCCGTCGTGAGGAACTTGAGCAACTCCATAAAGCCAACGTCTTCCTCGCCATCGTTTGCAGACCTATCCTTCTGCAACAAGTATAAGCTAGTCGCCGACCTGTGCATGACCTTAAGGGAAAAGTGAGACACCTCCTAAACCTTTTTTTCCAATTCTCCCTTTCAGCTTGCCAACTTCGTCCCAAGCCTGTTCTTTTTATTGTAATCTTCTTTCAAGGGGGTGTTTCCCTCAACCGTATTAGAGGCCTGGGGTTTAATTTCCTTCACATTACCACTAGTAGGGCCCTTCTTCAACCTATCAGACACGTGGGAGGTGCTACTCACCGAAATAGACTGGTCCTCCCCTCCTGCCACCTTATTCTCCTGGCTTCCGCTGTCACTCCCATTTTCATTATTCGAATGTAAAGCCTCCTTAAGACTTCCCTCCTTGTCCTGCTTAAAGACTAGTCTATTAGATCTATGAGGGGTATTAGCTTCTTCAGTGATCTCGATGTCGGAATCAATTTGGTGAAGGAAGAATTTAGTTTTCTTAGAGGCTTTCACCTTAGGTCTCGGGGTAGGGGTAGGACACTTTTTTTCTTTACCCTTTTCCCCTAGACACTTCGCAGGGGACATGCCATGGGGAAGGGCTTTCAAGGCAAGATTTTTTAGGCATTTTTTCTTGCTCAAGCTTAGCACATCCAGAATGCTAGCAGAGGGAGGAGTAGAAGAAACCGAGGTTTCATCAAGAGCGGGCAGACAAGGGACTTCTTGCACAATAATAGGTCGAGTAGGGAAAAGGGCCATGTGAAAATAATAAAGCTTAGACATAAGGCCTTGGTGCAAGATAGTATAATTATTTCTAGAAAATAAGGCTTCATTAAATTCTGCCACAGTGCTATCCAGAGAATGAAATGAGAAAAAAGGAATCGAGATATGCTGGTGATTCCTAAGGTGGTTGAGGAAATTAAAGTGGTAATAGTAGTAAACCCCATACCTTCCTTCCAACATGAAGTACTTCATCATCACCATACAAAATCTATCCCACGGCTCTGGGAGCGCCTCGCGATCATAGCCACCCCATAGCTTGACTAGTTTCTCCTCACCGTGAAAGAACTAGTTAAGACTAATCTGGTTAGGCACCTTCGTGGTTTTCTTCTAGGTTCAACCACTATTTGGAAGCCCCGTAACTCTAGCAATTAGCTCCTCATAAACTTCAAAGGAAATTCCACCGATGGTAACCCTACCATCATTCCAAGAGGTGACAAACTTACTTGACATGCCCTCATCATGTCCAGTCATGGCCTCCATATACTGGGCAATGTCACCCTCTTTGCAAATGTGCCAAACAGTGGCATCCACCTTCCACTCATCACACCTGTCTGGCTCCATGCGCACTTTGTCCCCACCTCATGTTAGTCATTATATTATGATATATATATTTTGTGTTTATTTTCTTATAACTATTCAACTAATGTAATTCTTATGCATATATCCTCTCATATATTAGCATAGGAACCATATATATGCACCTATGCTTCCTTTCATTTGACATTAGATCTTGAGCATCTCAAATTACAGGTGTTAGGGAAAATATATTTTTATATTAATCATAGATTAAGTGGGAGCTTGCATAGAAAAAAATTGTTGCAAGAAATAAGGCAATCATGTCAAGGATATATGGAGAATTTTTAGGAAAAAATGTTAAGTTTTGGAAGCTTAAGATGGAGGATATACAAAGACAAAGATCTATGGGTTGTAGTATCTAGATCCAAACCTATTTCTATGTCACAAGAACATTGGTACAAAGTGGACAAAAAATGAGGGGTCTCATTAGATTCCATTTGATAGACTTTGTATTATTGAATGTACATAAATAAGCCAACATTGTGAATCTCTAGAATAAGCTAGCTGAGATTTATTAGGCTAAATTTTTCTAGTAACTAAAATTTTCCTAAGAAAAAGTTATACATACCCTTATGATGTGGGATAGAGTTTATATGACTAAGCACTTTAATACTTTCAACATGATTTTTACCCATTGTATTTTATTGTAGTGAATATGGATGAAGAGGACAATTACATGGATTTGTTATATTATTTACTAGACTTATAAGATCACTTGGTAATTGAAATTAGGAGAATGGTTACCTCTAAATTCAAAATGGATGAGGTAAATATATTTTTTTAAGGAGATGCAAAGAAAATTTTCAAAACCAACCAAGAAGGCCCTAGTTGCTATTACAATATTGAAAGAGAAAAGGAAAGAAGAAGGATAAGAAAAAAGACAAGTCTAGATCCAAAACTCTTAGTAAGGTCGAGGGAAAATTTTATAACTATGATAATCTTGGTCATTTCATAAGAGACTGTAAGAAGGAGAGAAATAATAAAAATGATTTTGATGATGATTCAAAAAATCCTTATAGGATGATGGTGATTCCTTTGTTGTAGTCTTAGTTCCACATATGCAACATATGTTACATGGCCACTAAACTTTTGTAACTCTTTCTACATGACCTCATGTGCACTATGGTTGATTCTCAAAACATGAAGAATATGATGGTCCTAGGAAGATTCACTTGGAGATAACTCACATCTAGATATTGTTGGCCATGTAAGGGTCTTGATTTGATTCATTTATGGATAAGTGAAGTGGATAAGTGGTGTACTACATAACCTTTGTTTGACATGAAATTTAATTTTATATTTAAACTCAATGAGTCAATTTTGAAATTAGTTTATCAAGTGGGAGGTGCAAGAAGGTGAAAGGGGATATGGTGCTTCCTAAGGGTGTCTACAAAGGAACTTTATTTCAACTAGATGTGTGCATAGTTTAATCCAATAGGTCTTATATATTTTTTTAGTGAAGTAATCTATATATTCACCATTGGAACCAATTAAAAAAGGAGTGTTGCATGTATTTCCAATGGTTGCAATTTCTAAGAACCTAAGGGTGCTCATGCTTTGAAGACTAATCTAATAGCCAATGAGACAATTTTAAATTGCTAGAGAATGAGACACATATGTGAGAAGGGTTTAAAATGGATTTAAAAAATACAAAACATGTTAAGAGACTAAATTATTGTAATCTTCAATTTATTTTTTATGAGTATTGTGTATACAAAAAATAGAACCATATTCATTTTTACTCTAGTTATCACAAATCTTTTGTAATGTTGGAATTAATCGATTCTAATGTGTTTGGCCTTGTCAATGTTCATTTAGTTTTTAAATTTATATATCATATATATTTAATTAATGATTATGAAAGAAGTAAATTGGTATATTTTCTTATAACTAATTTAAAATATTTAGTTATGTTAAAGAGTTTAAGACTCTTAAATTGAGAATTAGACTAGAACGAAGATTAATATTTTTAGGACTGATAATGATGGTGAGTTGAATTCAATAAAATTTGATAAATTTGGTCATAATCATAAGATAGAGAGACCTAAGAAAACTTCATTTACCCATCAATAGAGTATATTAATAGAAAGAATGAACATGGTATTAATGGAGAGAGCTAGAATTCTGCTTAGTGAATATAACTTTAATCAAAAAAATTGGGCAAAAGTAGTTGTCATAGTCTATTTTTGGTTAACAAGTCTTCTACATCAACTCTTGTTGAGAAGACACCGATGGAACTATGGTCAATAAAAATTAAAGCATTTGGTTGTGAGGCATATGCACATGTACCTAGGGAATGGTGTTGGTGTGAAAGGGTTCAATCTTTGAGATCTTATGGCTAAAAAAAATTGTATCATAGAATTGTTATCTTTAGAGATGTTAACACTATGACAAACGTAAAATATGGGAACCCATTTGTGGGTCCCACCAGGCGTGCCAGAAATGTATACCCTGATATTTGCACTTCTCTAAATGAGCAAAACAACTAAGAGATATGAAAAACAAAATACCAAGGACACCTCAAGATTAGCCAAAAGAGAGTGACAAAACACTAAAGAAAGTAGATAGCACAAGACAAATAGTTTTACCTTCCTTTGTTGTTGATACTCCTTTGATTGGCCCTTGCTTAAGATAGGATGTGTGCTCCTTGATGGCTCTATTGAAGATCTTTACTATGTGCTTGGATGCAAATGCAAGTGGATGTGATTGAAAATTGGATGAGTGCACAAAATGGCAGCATGTAGTTGCAAATTGACTAAGTGTTGAGAAGGCAAATTGGCAGCATAAGGTTGCTCCAAATGAAAAGTGTTCTAAAAATGCCCTTGAGGAGGGGGTATTTATAGAGGAACTTGAATTCTCTAGAGAATTCAAGGGTCAAGATTGATCCAACAAGGTTAAGATGAAGGGCTATGGTGGGTTGAGAACCCACAAGCCCTCACATCTTGACATGTGGAGGGTGAAGTGGCCAAGGGTGGATGAGATGGAAATGAGTTGTCAAAAGGTACATGAGGTGGAAAAGGACATGCACCTTGGGGGATGAGAGGATTTCCACAAAAAGGGATTTCTTGTCCCCAAGTGGGAGTGAAAGGGACATTTGAGGAATTTTAGAATTCCTCAAAAATCTACATGAGAAAAGAAAAGGTGGTTGGGGAAATAAGTGTGAATTAAAAATTCACATTCTTAGGAAAGTCTAAAAGATAAAAGATGGGCTCCAAAAAGGTGGGACTTGGTCACATGTGGAGATTGTGACAAGTCAAGGTTGGTCACATGTGGAGATTGACAAGTCCAAGGTTCTAGAAGCCTTGAAGGATGGAATGTGAATTAAAAATTCACATATAAAATAGGGAATCTAGGAAGAATAAAAGGAATTAAAAATTCCTTGGAGAATGATTAGCTTAATGTCAATTAGAGGATAATTAGGGCTTGGGATTAAAGCCAACTTGCAAAAGTTGGAGGATGTGACACATCCCTAATCAAGGATTAGGCATGTGCACATCCTAATGAAGAAATTAGGAGATGGATTAGGATTAGATGAAAATGACATGTGAGGAATTAAATAAATGTAATATTTATTTAATTTATTTGATGCAAAGAGGATTAAGGAGGGTAAGGTATTTAATTATTAATTAAATACCTTAAGCATTTGGCAGAATTAAAGATATTAATTAAATAATACTAATATTACTTAATTTACTCGGATAAGAGGATGTTTAGACGAAAAGTGATAAATTTGGATAAATTAAGTGTCAAATTTGGATGTCTACATTTTGCCCCTCTTTGAGATGGTGTTACGAAGTAGCATCATTTCAAAGAATATTAAAACATAGAACCTAGAAGAAGATGGTTAGATTGGAAAAGATGCCCCAGTCATCAAAGGGATGACTAGGAAGGAAGACGATGGGGATGACCGTGAAAGTTAGGGATGAAGGATGCCCCCTCGAGAGGACATGCGGGTTCAAGAGAACATGGGTGGGCTCTCGAAATAGATGATGTGATGCAAGGGGAGATGAGGAAGATGATGCAAGGTGATGGGTAAGAGAGAAGGAGAAGTGATAGGAGATGGATGAAGCACAAATGGATTTGAGGAAAAAAAGGTGGTGTTGCCCCAGTCAAGGTACAAGCCAAAATAGGGTGATGATAGATGGAGTGTTGTTAATGAAGGATTTAAGGACCCTAAAACAACACGAGGATAGGGAAGGATACATCCCACTGAGTGGTATTGATGAGGGAAGGATACATCCCAAAACACCACGAGGATAGGGAAGGATACATCCCACTGAGTGGTATTGATGAGGGAAGGATACATCCCAAAATACCACTAAAGGATAGGGAAGAATAACTCCTGATGATGATGATGAAAGTGTTGTTGATGAGGGAATGATACATCCCAAAACAACACCAAAGGGATAGGGAAGGATACATCCCAAAACAACACCAAAGGGATAGGGAAGGATACATCCCACTGAGTGGTATTGATGAGGGAAGGATACATCCCAAAACACCACAAAAGCATAGGGAAAAATACCTCCCGATGATGATGATGATGAAATTGTTGTTGATGAGGGAAGGATACATCCCAAAACAACACCAAAGGGATAGGGAATGATACTAATGGATAATGATGATGATGGGTCAAGGCTAGTAACAAGACTTAGAACAAGAGCAAGGATATGATTAGATGATTCAGGCTAAGTGGAATGGATGGAGATTGGATAGAGATGTGATAAGGATGAAGGATGAATGGATGGGGGGATTTATGCAAGACGATGGAATAGAGAATGAAATGCAATCCTAATGCAATTTGCCATCTTCGGAGAACTGATTTTTGCTATAGCATAAGACACCAAGTGCCAGGGTATGTGGAACCAAGGCGGATTTGTGTCAAATGCAGAAAACACACACAAACAAGAAGGCTATCCCAACACCCCAAGGTCAAAAAGACCTTGGTCGGGCCAGGTATTGAGATAACCACAAGCACAAAAGGATGCCCCAGCATAACACAAGACCTCGGGGATCTTGGTGGGTACTATGTGGGACAACCAAGAAGACACAATCAAACAAAAGATCAAAATATGCCCCTATGTGGACTAGTCAAAGCACACCATGATATAATAGATCAAGGCGACTGTGACAAGTGATGATAGGGGGCTCAAATGATAAACAAAATCCAAAAGCATCAAAAGATCGCAATCAATTTCAAATGTCCTTTGCCATAGGATCAAGGGGATGGATGGGATTGATGAGGTCTATTAGGAAGGATGCATCCTGTTGAGACCGATGATGGATACTAAGCTAAAAGATCGATATGACATAGGATATTCAAAACTGATTGGATTTGTTGATACAAGTGGATCTTGTTTGTTAAGAACCAGCTAGATAAGGGCATAGCTTGATGATGTGACACAAGATAGGAGACTACCACATCCTAGCGACCTAGGGGCTCGGGGGCCGATCAAAGATTAGCCTTTCCTACGTGGAAGCGCAGAGCCCTCGTAGTTAGATAAAAGGTTGATGACTGACCATAATGGAGATTTCGATGGATGACCAAGATAGGATGGAGAACATGAGAAAAGTGGACAATATAGATCGATGATGGATGGAACTCAGGAGAAAGCCAGGGTAATGGTTTGACAAGAGGCCACGGCAAATCCACTGATGGAGATTTTGATGGATGACCAAGATAGGATGGAGCAGGGAGAAAAGTGGACAATATATAGATCGATGATGGATGGAACCCGGGGCGGATCAAATGATCGACCTTGCCTGCGATGGAAGTCAGGGGGCAATGTAGTTCGACAAGAGGCCACAGACAACGGACCATGATGGAGATTTTGATGGATGACCAAGATAGGATGGAGAACAGGAGAAAAGTGGACAATATAGATCAATGATGGATGGAACCCTGGGGGCGGATCAAATGATCGACCTTGCCTACATGAAAGCGCAGAGGCAACGTAGTTCGACAAAAGGGCACAGACAAGTGATGATGAAAGATGATGAGATAACCTTAGATAAGGGGTTAAAATGAGGGAACTGACATGACGGAACAAGATAGACCGGTTGGATTGGATTGGAGGATGATGGTGATCACGAAGCTCAGGGATGGGATAGTTATCCAAGTTATCAAAGATGAAGTGGGTGAATGACATGCCATAGAGATGAATGATGAAATGATGAGCGATGAGATAGAAAAGATGTGCAAAAGAAGTAGAAGTGATGACGATAAGATAGATGACATTGGATTATGTGGGAAGCCTATAGCTAGATGCCAATGACAAGGGATTATGAGATGGGATGAGGGAGGGGGGAGGATGGGGGGAGGAAAAGGATTGTTTGGGTGGATTGGATAGAGGGATAAGGATTTGGATGAGGAAAAGGTGACTACATGGATAGATGACTGATTCTTGGAACTAGAAGGTGAAGGGTGGGAATAGGTGGAAGATTACTCAGAATGATTGAGAGTTTGAAATGATGGGAGGTTTCATGAATGTTTGAGATGATGGGAGGTTTGATGAAATGTTGAGAGGATAGATAAAGGTTCAAAGTAGATGAATGGTTACATGGAATGAGTGAATGGATTTATTAGAATGGATGAATAGGACAAAAGTGAAGAAGATGGAGGGAGGGATCTTAAGACTTTGTTCGATATCCAAAGACATTGACTACAGATGGATGAAAGCCCAGATTAGGGGTGTGGCTAAGCTCAGATTGGCATAAGATTAAAGCTCAGATGAGGATTGGATTGAAGACTAGAATGATTGAAGGATATGATTGGATTGATTCTACACCGAGTTCTGGGGCTTAAAGGGCGTAAGGTCTTGACAAGCAATTTTTTCCAAATTTGGCAATTTTCAAAAATTGTCAAATTTTTCCATTTTAGGAAACTCCATGGTCGTATGTTTGAGAGTCCCAATTTTTTCCAAGAAATACCCATTGGTGAGATAGGATGAATTGCCAACTAACATCCCAGATTTGAGATATGCATTTCGAGTTATGAGCGAAAATAATTTTTTAAAATGTTGGAAAAAACACTAAATTGGGATTTTGAGGGTCAAGATGAAACTTTCAGGCCCCGAAAATGGGTCAAAACGGGTTCCAACAACTTTCTAAGAAACTAGTTGGAAATCCACTTGTTATCGCGTAACACAACTCCCCGTTGAATTTCAGCTCAAACGGACACCCGAGTAAAAAGTTATGGCCTCCGGAAGTGTCGATGTAAAAATCAAAAATCAAATTTGAAAATTCCAAAACATGGGTTTTGTTTGCGGAGGAAAATGATGAAATGGGTCGGGATCGATTTTCTGAAAAAGATAGCAAAAATGTGATTTTTTGGCAAGATAA
>VDFB02181704.1:0-20642 GCA_007258455.2 Sequoia sempervirens
GAGGTGCATTTCGCTAGCCATACCATCTTCTAAACAGTTCTAAACCCGTCATTGGTACCCTAGCATCTGCAATGTTGTAGGTTCTATATCTCAACCCTTCACCTAAGGCTGTCCCTCTCATCAAAACCAAACCCCTCCTCTTGTCATTTGTTGACAGGAGAAATTGGTCAAGGAAATCATCATACAAATTTCTCTGCATGTAGTCAATATGGCCAGAATGTTGTTTTGTTGGCACCATTTTAAACAACTAGGGCTTCTTGGAAAATCAAATTGTGAACAGACTAGTGCTACTCAAAACGAAAACACAGTAGAATTTGCAATTTCCCACAATTCAAGAGAAATAGTAACCCTAAAATCTTAATTCAGAAAAACCCTGATCAACATAGCAAATCTTTTCGCAAGAAACACATTCGAACAGAACAGTGATGAAGAAAATAACTCACGAAATTTCGCGTTCTGTAGAAAATCAAACTCTTGCCAAAATTGCTTTTGAAAGCTCTATCTCTGGCTCTGGACTGCTTTGAAAATACTTGAATGCCTTAGTGGTGAAAGTAGTCTGCAATTAAACACTTGAACTTTATGAACATTGCCGATAGACATCTCATCCGCCATTAAAGCCTACTTGCATACCACGCCAACGGCTTCAATTGTATTTGACGCAGATTTAAATCTCCACCGTCGATCTCTTGTTTCAGTCAGATCATCGAACGGTCCTCCTTAAAAATGCTGACAACGCCTTCCACATTATCCTTAGGGCCCGCCATTATATGCAGCGCTAAGGAAATACACGTGGCGCTCACCCGCGATATCGCGATGGTTAAACTTCAGGATCGCGATATAGCGGGCAACCATTGATCTTTTCATCGGTAACCACGATCAAGTAAAACAAGGGACAGTCTTAAGGCCTATTTGTTGAGCAGCTTTTTCATCAAGATTAAAACATCGACGTTGATTATAAACACGTGCACCGCTTAGGCGATTTAGTAACCCAGTTGATAACACACTAAAATCCAATGCATTTATTAAATCATTTTATTTGCTTTTCGGACATTAGCAACCTGGGACATGTGGCACTCACCCGCGATATTGCAATGGTTAAACCTCAGGATCGAGATATGGCGGGGAGCGGTCAGGATGTATCTGCGAGGAGATCAACAGCCATCAAATAACCCCTGCAAAACATTAAACATTACTTAGGAGAAAAAATCCGAGGAAGGGGACGCAGTGTAGGGCAACGATGGTCGATGACATAAGGTTGTTTTAAAAACATAAGGCACAAGCCCGACTCAGACTTTGGTAAATAAAAGGAGGCCAACAATAAAATATTTATCATTTTATTAAAAGGGGCCAGGCCTTAGACGAGTTAATGGGACATAGGTTGTTTTCTTTTAAAAACCTTCTCCAAAAAGTAGCGATAGAGCAGGACCCATACCAAAGAATGAAACCAAGGGTTTGGCAGAAAGCAAAGTAACCAACAAATCCCTATGCAACATCTCTACGAATAAAGTGATTGTATCTATAATCCAAAGCAATTAATTAAATATTTATTATTTAATTAGTTTTTTAAAATCCTCTACATATGATTAAATTTAATTAATTTAATTATATTGTTCATTCATCTTATTCTTCCTTCATAATTAAATAAATTTATTTTATTTAATTATTTTCATACGTCCACTTAATTAATTAAATAAATATAGTCTATTTATTTAAATTAGTTATCATTGTCTAAATTTAAATTAAATCTTTTGATTTAATTAAATTTAAATATCCTTTTCTTCTATTGTAATTTCTTCTTCTAATTTAAATTTGAACAATTTTTAATTTGTTGCAGATTTAATTAAATGTCTTGTTTCCCTAATTAAAAGCCTTATCTTCTTTCTTTCTAATCACAATTAGGTATTTTTATTTCAATTGTGCAATCTTCTCTGTCTGTAGTGAAATGTTTGCATTTAGTTAGGATCTTTTGTTAAAAGGCTTTTGTTCAAAACTCTTTCTTATGCAAAGCTTTTGCTTTTTAAAAGCAATTGATATTTAATTTAATTAAAAAGGTGAATATTCTCTAAATAAATGTTGAATTTTTAAATTTCATTATTTATCGGCTTTAAATCACTGCTTTTAAAGAAAAGATGATTTCTTATCTTCTTTTTCTTTTCCTCTTTCTTAAAAATAGAAAAATCTTGTTTTAGGTTTCTTCTATTTTCTCTTATTCATCTTTTCTTTGTCATTAGATTCGATCTGCCAAGAATTATCACAACCGTCAATCAAGACAGCCAATCAAAATCATTCAAAAAACTCTATAAATACCTGTGTGAATCCAAGCATTGATAATAGGCAATTAATTAGAGTTCATGCATTTAATTCATTTAGTATTCATTTATCATAGCATCATGTTTATTTCAAGCTTATTAGTTCAAACCATTATCATAGCTTAATCTTGCATCATACATCATATCAAAATCTCGTTTTTTAGGAAGACAGTTTGTTGAGCCTAGCCTACAATCTGAGAACACAAAGCTGGAATCGACAAAAACACTAAAGATAGAGGACAATAAGACGACAATGGAAGCAGAATACTGAGTTTGCACTTCTTTACTTCTTATGTTCTGTTTTGATATAATGTCCTATTGGTGTGTTTGAATAGTTGTTTCAATTCATTTACGCGTTTATTTTTCAATCACACATTAAATGGCGCCCACCGTGGGGCCTATGCCCCCATTTTAGACTTCTTTCTTGCAGGTTTTCTTGTAGGTTTTCCTTGCAGGTTTTTCTGGCATTCGGCAGCGCGTCTGGAAGAACCAGAAATTTTTATTTTGCAGGTATCTCGGCGCATCTGGGAATTTCTGCGGCGCATCTGGGAAACAGAGCGGCACATCTGACAAGTTCTGCAGAGCATCTAGGAATTTAGTTACCGCATATAGGACTTTCTTTGGCGCATTTAAATATGTTTCGAAAAAATTTAAAAAAAAAAATTGCATCTAGATTAGCGCATATAGGTTCTGTTTTCAGGCATCTGGGTAACAGAGTTGCGCATTTGAGTTCTATTTTCACACATCTGTGTAACAGAGTTGCGCATTTGGGTTCTGTTTTAGCACATTTGAGTGATAGAGTTTCGCAGCCAAATTGTAACAGGGATTCTGAGTCTGACGCCTTCCGCAGACAGAATTTCTTTCTCTTCTTTCTTGCTGGATTTAAAATGAATCAATCTAGGGTAGTCACCACACCTTTATCATGCAGTTAAAATGAACCCCATGTCTATTGTGAAGCAAAATCTTCACTTAGATTAAATCACTTTTGATTTTGGTGCATCTAAAATGAACTTGTCTACTCTTTTTGACTGTGCTTGAAAGTGGTAGGTGATTATGCTCTCACCTTGTGCAAACTAGGTGATCAGAAAACCAGACCCACTTTTCCCTGTGTAACCCTGACTTGATAATCGAAGTATCCTCTCCCCTTGCGCACTTGTGCGATCCTGGGTGTAAGAGAAACTGTATTGACTCTAGAAATTGGGCTCCCCAAAATTGCCTGGGCTGGGCCATCACCCCCAACGCATACTGAAATCCGAAAATAATAAGGCCAAGCTACCCCCAGGTATATAAATGTAAATCTTAAGGGAAAACCTAAGGTTGCTTGTGCGGATGTGTCATACGGATGGAGTAGTACTCCCTTAAACCCTGTTGAGCTTAACCTCTTCAAAGCTAGAGTGCCACCTTAATGGTGATTAATCTCTTGCCCCATGTATGGCCACTCGAACGGGGGTCCCGAACTAAAAACTCTTGTGTAGTAAGCCAAAATCCTTCTATTTGCTAGTGCAGCACCGATCGGTGTGAAGGCATCCACACTTTCGCAGTTTGTAGTAGAGGTGATCAGCTCGCCATGGGAGTTTCATGGGGGTTGGAAGCTTGGTTGGCCTGAGAAGAGAGTGCACTGTAAGGGGGATCCCGTGCAGCCAAGCTTCTGAATTCACACGCTATAGATATGCGGTTACATGGAATCTAGCGGATATTGTCCTGGCCTAACCTAGGTTGTGCTTGTCTTATTATGTGCTTGGTTACGATCAATTTAAATCAAACTGTTTGCTGTGTTTTCAAGAACATTAATTCAGATAAAGGATCATCCAAAATGAACATGAAAAACTTCAAATGAAACGGGTCAAAAACTGTCTTTAGAAAACTGTTTTAGCGCATCTAGGAAAAACTGCAGCGCATTTAAACTCTGTTCTAGCGCATCTGAATTATTTTTCGGTGCATTTAGGACCTGTTTTAGCACATTTGTCCTCTGTTTCTATGCATTTAAGGTATTCTGCAGCGCATTTGACTATTTCTCCAGCGCATATACCTCTTTCTGCAGCGCATTTAGGAAACAGAATAGCACTTCTAGGTTTCTGTCAAAATTTGTACACAGACCCGAATCTCTAAAATTTCTCTCCCATGTTGAGGAAGTGGAAATCAACCAAGTTCATCAAAAATTCAGTTTTCAATAGGATCAAGAAGCCCAAAACAAATTTAAGTTACAAAAGGACTTTAGATCGCAGAGAATTCTTGTATAAGAGTCGAGACATCCTACTCCATTATCGCACATTTCTCCACAGGTACCAAGACTACATTAGAGGATTCACCGACGATTACGCTGTAGAACCTTTGGCTACCCAAGCTTATTATCAAAGATTAGCATTGTCTCAACATCACAATCTTAATCAACCTCTTGAGTTTGAGAATATACCACAACCTTCAATTGAATATTCAACGCATCCTAGTCAAATCCTTCAGTGATCTTTGATCATATCCAAGGATTTCTTACATATGCCTGTTTTTACAAGATCTCAACACAACAAACTAGGAGAAACATCTCAACAAGAAACTCCCACCCACAACATTCAAGAAGAAGGTGAACGTGATAGTCCTCTTTTTAGTGTGAGTCGCAATCCCCTTTTCAGTGACGACAATATGGCTGATAGAGAGGAAAATTCGTTTCAGAAGAACAAAAACATGAACAAAACTCCCGTAGATAGTGATGGTAAGCAAGAGGAAGAACTTCAACTTAGAGAGGCTGAACAAGACCCCAAGTTTCTTAAAGCCCTTGAAAAGATCCTACAACGTGACAAAGAAAATTATTTTCTTTTCTTAGCAGATCAAGGAGCTAAATTGCCTAAAGATTTTGATACTGAGAAATTAAAAAGCAAAGAAGAAGAAACATCCCCATCTGATTTTGCTATCTTTACACAACAGGTTAAAGCACTCCAAGGACAAGTCAAAGAATTACAAGGGGAACCACAACCAAGAAATACACTTTGGATGACATATGTCCTTATCCTTTTGATAGAAGTCTCAACATGATTCCATTTCCTAAACACTGTGAAATTCCCAAATTTGATCGTTATAATGGGAAAACAAACCCAATTGACCACGTTAGAGACTTTCGAAACATGACATTGGAATTTTCCCACGAGGATACTTATTTACTGCGATTATTCCCTCGGAGCCTTGGAGTTAACTCTATGGAATGGTTATCTAAGATTACACCTCCTGTTCAATCATTTGAGGAATTGATCAATTTGTTCATAACACAATACGCCTACAACATTCAGCACCAAATCACCATGATTGATCTTTGCAAAGTTGCGCAAAAACCTGGTGAACCTTTCACTACCTTTCTTCAAAGATGGAGAAGAATGTTCGCTAGGTACCCACGGCATGTCCCAGAAAAGGAAAAAATGGTTACTTTCATCAATAGCCTCAACTCAGAAATGAGCTATCGCTTAAATCTACATTGTCCACCCTCCTTTGAGAAATTGATTGAGGATGCCATCACCATCGAAAGTGCATTGGTCAAAAGAGGGACAATAAAACTTGACAGGGACAATCCTAGCTCATCTAACCATTACAACAATCAAGACAAGTCCAAATTTTGGACCCGCAACAAAAACATTGTCAACGATGGTGTTGTAGATGCAAATCATATCACGACTAGGCCATTTGTTCTGAATACTCCAAATACTACTCGTAACCATAATTACAACAATGTCAATTCAGTCACAAATCAAGGAAATAATCTTCCTCCTCCAACAAACAACAATCAGGGGACTGTCAACAACCAAAATTATCGTGGGAACAACTACAACAACAACACTTTAGGGAATACCTCAAACACGAATCCACAACGCTTTTCATTCTTCTCTAATAGAACTTTCACTCCACTAGGGCAATCCTTGGAATCTGCTTTCAAAGAGGTTATGGAAAAGAATGTCCTTATGTTACCACCGCAACGCAATTATGAACCTAGTGTAAAACCTCCATCATGGAATGAAACCTATTTTTGTGACTACCATAGGTGCAGAGGTCATCGTACAAACAACTACTAAGCTTTGAAACATGTTATTCAAGACCTAATTGACAAAGGCATTATCACAGTAGAAGGACAACAAAAATCCAACGAAGATCACCAAGCATTTCACAATCCTCTACCAAATTATCAAAAGGGAGAGTTTTCTGACAAAAATGTGAACCAAATTGATGACAATGTAATCCGTCACCTCTATACGGATGATGAGCGAGTCAACGTTATAAAAATCAAAGAGAAAGTGGACAATGGACAAGTGAATGTCACAACAAGAGCACAAGCTAAAGTTGTCTTGAAGGGTACCTCTTCAAAATCCACTGAGACCTTCCCTCAACATCAATATGACTTAGTTAACCAACTTCGAAAAACTCCGGCTCAAATCTCCATTTTAGAACTCCTGAAGATTTCCCCTACACATAAGGAAATTTTAGACAAAGCCCTTTTTGAAACGACTGTATCCACGGATTTGGATGTGAATCGATTTCAAGCCATGGTAGGACATTTTTCCTCACCCACATGTCTTTCATTCTCTGACAAAGATGATGTTTCCATGACTCATCCCCATAATTCTTCATTATACTTAGAGGTCATGATCCATAAGTTCCGTGTTAAACGTGTTCTAATAGATGGAGGGGTTGGTTTAAATATATGTACCTTGAAGGTGGTTCAAGCATTAGGATTTGCAGAAGACTCCATTGATCCTAGAAGGAAGATTACTATAAAAGCCTATGATGATGAGGAGAGAACATCTAAAGGTCTAATCATGCTACCAATCAGAGTAGGACCCATTATCAAAAATACCTTTTGTCAAGTTTTAGACCGAGATCTTGCATACAACATCTTGTTGGGTCATCCTTGGATCCATGAAATGCAAGCTGTTCCGTCCACTTACCATCAATGTCTTAAGTTTCCATATGACGGACAGGAAATCACTATACCAGCTGATAATTCAAACACCCAAACTTGTGCCAACGTCAAAGCTCATCAGGATACTTTGGTTCCAAACAATCGAGAAGCACTTGCTAATACTTCTCCATATGATACGCAAATCAGTCAATTAACAAAAAGCTTTGACAAGAAACTGCAGTTCAAGGAAAGCAGTGTTGGGGAATATTCTCTTTGTCTTGCTAATCTACCTATATCTCCTCGATCACACGGACAACCTTCTATTACACAACAACAGATATCAGCAGCATCAACATCAGCACAAGTACAAGCAGAACCAACTACCAAGTTCAATGGACAATTTATCAAAGAGAAATTCCCTATGGGGGATCTTGAAGATACAGCAATTCTGAATTAGCTTTATAAGGATGAAAAGGAAACAGTTCTAAATGTCACCTTACCAACTGACAGATATGGGAAAGGATATTCCATCATGCAAAAGATGGGATATGACAAGGGTCCTCTTAGAAAAAGAAAAGAAGGCGTAGTTGAGCCTATCCATCTTCCAGGGCTTGCTGCATATGATAAAACTGGAGTAGGCTATGACGCTACCCCATCCAACCAATCACAGGGTAATGTTTTTACACTACAGGAGGATTCTGATAAAAAGGATACATGTTTGGTAGCAACCTTGAATTTCATAGAAAATAACTCTGATACAGACTCTGCTGAATATGAATGGGATACCATTCATGATGATAAATTTTGGAGTGACAAAGGGGTAGATGTGATACACAAGTATACACCCACTGTAATCAAGGGAGAAATTTTAGGGTCCCAACCACAAGAATCTGAACCACAACGCAACTATGAGTCTAGTGATAGTGAGTCAGATTTTAACGAACAAGACTATCAGGAGAATAGTACCATCATTGACCTACCTCATACCTCAGATCCTACCGATGACTCTGTCTTGACCCTAACCATTTCCGATTTCACACGACCAAATGACTTGTTACCTTTAATCCATCCTGATCTCATTGACTGGGATCTAACCGAACCTATTGATATACCTATTTTTCCAAATGATGAAGCTATCATAAACTTCCTTTTCGCCGATGATGTAAATGATTGTTCCACTAGCGATTTTCGGTATGAAGTCTTTAATCAGGAGAGTGTCAAGTCTCCTAGCTGCAAAAATGAACATAAAAAAAAATGATCTAGTGGTGAAAACCAGAATCTGGCAGTACTAGATCAGACAAAAGATAAAATAAAGATCGTATCAGATGGTGAAAACCTTTTCAAGGCACCAGCTGATGGGAAACTTGACACTCTCCCAGAGAACTATCATGAGCGATCGCCCATCTTGATCGAGCCTACAAAGGAAATCAATATTGCAACTACAGATAATCCAAGGATTCTACGGCTAGCTGAATCAATGACAGATAAAGAAATCCCAGAGTTCATGAATTTTCTCAAAGAAAATCAAGTTAATTTTGCTTGGTCATATGCAAACATGCCAGGTCTTGACCCTAATCTCATAATGCATCATTTGTCTATCAAACCAGGAGCTAAACCAATAAAACAAAAACTCAGAAAGATGAATCCTCATGTAGCACTACTGGTTAAGGAAGAACTTAAGAAGCTCCTCGATGCAGGCTTTATAAGATCAATTGCCTATGCAGAATGGATCTCCAATATTGTACCAGTAGCAAAGCCAGACAAATGTGTAAGAGTATGCACTGATTTCAGAGATCTTAACAAAGCTTTCCCAAAGGATGACTTCCCACTTCCAAGTATCGACACTATAGTTGATTTGACAGCAGGCCATGCCATGTATTCATTAATGGATGGTTTCTCTGGTTACAACCAAATCAAGATTGCACCAAAGGACCAAGAGAAAATAGCTTTCACTTGTCCGTGGGGAACATACTGTTGGAATGTCATGCCTTTCGGTCTAAAGAATGCTAGAGCCACTTATCAAAGAGCTATGACTACAATCTTTCATGACATGATGCACACATTCATGGAAGATTATGTAGATGACATATTGGAAAAATCATATACTAGAGAAGGACACTTGGAGATACTGTCAAAAATATTTACCAGATTGGAAAAATTCAAAGTTCACCTAAATCCTAAGAAATGTGTTTTTGGGGTCATATCAGGAAAAATTTTAGGTTATATTGTTTCAGAAAAGGGAATTGAAGTAGACCCTGCTAAAGTTCAGGAAATCATGGAGATGCCTCCCCCAAAGAACATCAGTCAATTGAGATCATTACAAGGGTGACTTCAGTCCATCAGAAGATTCATTGCGCAATTGGCCGACAAAAGTCTACCATTCACACACCTCCTGCATCAGAATGTTCCCTTTAGATGGGATGAAAAATGTGAAATGGCATTTCAACAAATCAAGCAGTACTTGATGAATCCACCAGTGCTCGTACCACCAAATCCAGACAAGCCATTGATCATGTATATTGCTGCAACCGAGACATCCTTGGGGGCATTATTAGCACAAGAAGACCATGAAGGGAAAGAACGTGCAATCTATTACATCAGTAGAACACTAACTAGTCATGAACTTAACTACACTTTCATTGAGAAGGCTTGTTTAGCAGTAGTCTTTGCTTCACAGAAATTCTGACATTACATGCTAACTCATACAATCAATCTTGTTTCAAAAATTGATCCACTCAAGTATCTACTAAGTAAAGCATCGCTAACAGGAAGGTTAGCAAAATGGGTCATGATTTTGAGTGAGTTTGACATCCACTACGTTGATCGCAAAGCAATCAAAGGACAAGTTATTGCTGATCAACTAGCAGATGCTCCTCTACAAACATAGCACCCCTTACACATTGAGTTTCCAGATGTTGATGTTTTCACGGCAGAATCTAAGCAGCTATGGTCCTTATACTTCGATGGTTCTTTTACTCAACATGGATCGGGGGCAGGAATTCTCTTTGTCACCCCTCAAGGACATACCATTCCTCGGTCATATAGGCTAATGTTTCCATGCACCAATAACATAGCCGAATATGAAGCACTAATCATTGGATTAAAGACAGCATTGGAATGGAGGATTACCGAGCTACAAGTTTATGGTGACTCACAACTAGGCATTAACCAAATCAATGATGATTATCAGACCAAAGATGACAAGTTGTTGCCATACAAGAAGATGATTGATGACTTCAAAATGTACTTTGTGGACATTCAATTCACACAAATTCCAAGGATTGACAACAAAGCAGCTGGCGCTATGGCTACGATCGCCTCATTGGTACAACTCCCAGAAAAATAGACTCGCTATGAATTTCTGGTGGAACAATTATTTACACCTGCCTATGACACACCTGAAAGCCAAATTATCTGCCACTTGGTAGGATCCAATTCACCCTGGTATGGTAATATTTATGCCTACCTAAAAGATGGCATTCTACCACCTGACTTATCCCGCAACCAAAAACGTAACTTTATCCGACAATCCTCTCGCTATACCCTTATCGCTGATACCCTTTATCACCGTGGTCTTGATGGTACTTTACTTCGATGTCTTGAGCATAACGAATCCGACAAAGCTTTACAAGAAGTTCATGGGGGCATTTGTGGTACTCATTCGAGTGGACTAACATTATCCAAGAAATTGATTAGAATGGGTTACTACTGGCCTACAATGGAGAGGGAATCATTCACTTTTGTTAAAACATGCTCAAAATGTCAGATTCATGGGAATCTTATTCATGCTCCTGCACAAGAACTTCACTCATTCACACCAACCTGGCCATTTTCTCAATGGGGGTTAGATCTAGTAGGGAAAATTCATCCCTCCTCCTCAAATGGGCATAAGTTCATCATCACAGCGACCGAATATTTCACTAAGTGGATTGAGGCAGTACCTCTCTCTAGGGTCACTGGAAAACAAATTTCATCCTTCATACTCAACTACATTATTTTTTGATATGGCATTCCTAATGTTATTATTACAGATAATGGTCGATCTTTCAAAAATCAGGATGTTGATGAACTTTGTGAAAGATTCCATATTCAGCATAGATATTCAACGCCTTACTATCCACAAGGGAATGGCCAAGCAGAGGCCTCAAAAAAGACTATACTAAAGATTTTGAAGAAGACTGTCAATGACTCAGGAAAGGATTGGCATGTTCAACTCAATCCTGCCTTGTGGGCTTACAGAACTAGTGTCTGAACGCCAACAGGAGCAACACCTTTTGCCCTTGTCTATGGATCAGAAGCCATATTGCCTTTAGAGGTTGAAATACCTTCACTAAGGGTATCACTGAAAGGTCTCATAACAGATGATGAATACAGAGTTTCCCAACTACAAGAGTTAGAATTTTTAGATGAAAGAGACAGAGAGCAGCTGACCATTTGAAAGCATACCAACAAATGATGTTTCGTAGCTATAATCACAAAGTAAAGCCATGTACCTTTCAGGTGGGTGATCTAGTTCTGAAAGAGAACCCGCGCAATCAACAAGACAGAGAAAAGAAAGGAAAGTTTGAACCAAATTGGCTAGGCCCTTACATGGTTATTGCAGTCTACGGTTCGGGAGCATACAAGTTATCAACGCCAGAAGGAGACCTGTTTGATGAACCCATCAACAGTATGCATCTTAGGAAATATTATGTTTAAGTCAGAACAAGTCCTGAAGAAATCCAAAAACAGCAGAAAAAGTCCTGAAGAAATCCAAAAACAGCAGAACAAGTCCTGAAGAAATCCAAAAAAAAGAGAACAAGTCCAAGAAATCCAAAACAAAGAAAAGTCCTAAGAAATCCAAAAACAGCAGAAAAGTCCTAAAGAAATCCAAAAAGTAGAAAAAGTCCTGAAGAAATCCAAAACTGCAGAAAAGGTCCTGAAGAAATCCACAAACAGCAGAAAAAGTCCTAAAGAAATCCAAAAACAGCAGAAACAGTCGATAGAAAAATCAAAAAAATCAAAAAGATGTCATAGAGTGAAAACCTGGCAATCAGGCAGTCTATTGACAGAAAAATACAAAAAAAAATCAAAAGATGTCATAGGGTGAAAACTGGCAATCAGTGCCTATTGACGAAAATACAAAAAAAATCAAAAAAAAATCAGAAAAATGCAATAAATACAGAAAGTGAAAATCTGGCAAACAGACGCTATCTGTACCTCTCCATCTATTAGTTCCTGCTTTGCACTTTGTCCTTTCAAGCTTTCTTTTCTTCGCATCCTTTTCCGCATCTTAGGGTCATCAATTGCATCATCCTGCCGTCATTTTGCCCAGAGTGATAAAATGTCTTACCATGGCTTGACTATTGTACATATTTCTTTTCTGCAAGTCGTGCCAACAAACGGGGCAAAAATTTAACTGGGGGCACTTAACTTTCAGAGCATACCAAAACAGCTAGACTATGTCCTAGGATCCGAGCATACGAACAAACAATCAACTCACTTGAAACATCATTCGATCATCGAGCCTTCTCATGAAACACTTTTCAGCAGATATCATATCATTGTCTATTGGATGATCCAAAAATCTGAATAATGTATGAAATAACAGTATTACATTTTGAATAGAGGTTGTTTGATTTTCGATATCATTACTCTGGAGCACACTTGATGATGTACTGAACTAGAGTGGCAAGGAACGAGAATGACTTTTTCTTTGTCTGTTGTCTTGAGGTTAATGGTCAATCTGATGCAAATATGTCACAGGACATGACGACCACAACAATATCATCGATGACAGTTGCACATTTGCATCAGAAAGGTGGTTAATCTTTGTCTGTTTACGCAAGAAATGCTCAGGTCATCTAGGTTCAATTATACCTTGATGCTTGTGTTTGCTTGCTATATCAAAAATCATGAAAGTCGTACTCTGGTCATCATTGGTGCTAACTTCCCCTCTAATGCTTGTACATACTTCCAACATTTTAAAATGTTCTAGGATGATGCAAGAAGGCTTCTAGCAGGCTCAACAAACTGGTTAGTTTTTTTTAGTTGCATATTTATTACATCATTGTATATATTTGCATATTGGATTCACATCAATGTCTTGAAAGGCTGAATGAGGGCATTAACGGTGGTCATGTAGTTTTGAGCTTTTTGTGGAGGACATTTGGACAGTTGATTCATCATCTCATTTTATCATTTCATTTTTTTTTTCATTCCATTCCTTCATTTTTCATTACATCATCCTTTATCATGTCTTTCATTCATCTTTATTGTTATTATTTATCCTCGTCTTTTTCGTTCATTTTATCATTCCCATTTTCCATGCATCTCATTCAGTACCATTTTCATTTTATCCTTATCATTTATCATCTTTATCATTTATCATTTATCATTTATCATTTATCATTTCATTTTCATCATCGTCATTATCATTTTATCATTATCATTTTCATTTTATTTTTCTCATATATCATTATCATTTTATCCTTATCATTTATCATCTTTATCATTTATCATTTATCATTTTATCATTTATCATTTATCATTTATCATTTCATTTTCATTTCATCATCGTCATTATCATTTTATCATTATCATTTTCATTTTATTATTTTTATATATCATTATCATTTCATCCTTATCATTTTCATTTTACCATTATCCTCATCATTATCATTCTCATTCCATTCATTTTTATCATTACCGTATCATTTATTATTCATTATCATTCCATCACCATTCTCATTTATCATTTAATCATTTTATCATCTCATATCATTTCATTACCATTATCATTTATCATTTTATCATTTATCATTTGTTATTATATTATTTCATTATCATCACATTACCATTTTCATTACATAAACATTACAAAAACATATCATTTATCTTTTCACCACTATCATTATTTCATATCACCTTCATTATCTATCATGTCACGATGCATTTCATACATTGAAAAATTCAAAAAAAATAACATCTCACATATATACATCATCACAAATCATTGCATTCACATCATAATCACTAAACCATCCTGCATCATAAGATTAGTCTGCATATATAATAAAAATATACCAAAATCCATCTCATATCATACATACATACAAGTAACATCCATAACACATCACAAATGCATCAACATATCATCATCAATACCATCACCGCTGCATATCATCGCTCATCAAAATAATACAAGTGTCCAATGTCCAAATGAAACTAAAAGGTTCAAAACATAATACATACGACATGATAAAAACTCAATATACATAATAAATCAGTCCCAAACGGATAATTGGTGGATGCCCCCAAAGGAGCTGGTCCAGAAGGCGGCGGCCTACCACTCGTACCTGCATCAGGATCCCGTCGAGGCCCTGTAACCTCTCTGCCATGTGTTGATGTCCGTGATCGGGTCCTGGTCCTGCTGTGAGATCTGGGATAAGGCTCTCGCCGCTCGGGAGGGCATACTCCTCGTATCGAACTCTGTAGTACTCGGCCTCTCTGGTTGCCTCAAATCCCTCTGCAATGGCCTCCCGTAATGAGGTACTCTCTACGGTACCCATAAGTCTCTGGGCCACACCCTCGGCCTCCAGTGCTCACCGTCTAAGGGCATCCCTCTCTACCATCAACTGTGCCACCTGAGAATCAGGGGCAGGCATCTGAACCTGTACCTGTGTCTGGGCTTGTGCAAGCTATGCCTGTAACTGCACTATCATACTCTGAGCCTGCATTAGCTGACTCTGTAGCTGTGCCTGTTATCCCTGAAAGGTCTACACCTGACCCTGCAGGGCATCTATCTGTGCCTGCTGGGATGAGGATGACACCCTAATCACTGTCCGCGGTCTGCCACTGGATCTAGCTTGTCGAAGAATTTGTGCTCTGCCTAGGCTATCCAACCTCTGCTGTCTCTCCTCATCTCCATCATCCCCCCATCATCTCCATCATCTGAGCTGTCTCCCATCTCATCTTCGCTCTCCTCACCCTCTCCACTCTCCTCTCCCTCCCTCTCCTCTCCCTCCTCCCCTCCTCCGCCCATCGCCTGCTCTCCACTGGCCACATCCCCCTGTATCCCTACTCCTGGCTGTGGTGCTACCCCGATCGCCCGTGGTTGATCTGGCACTGTAAACCATGGAAATGGATGCATATGAAAATACTGTGCATAATCATCCGTCATCCCTGCATCCTGTACCTCTGGCCTGTCTGTCCATACCTCTGGCTGTAAGGTGGAGTACTCTGTATATGCTGCCTGATATGCAATGCATGGTCCCCATCCTACATCCCCCTTGCGCCGCCCATAATGAGCAACGCCCTGGGGCATCCCCTGTGTGAATCCAAACTGCCTCAAGACCCGTAATGCCAGAAATATCTCAATGATAAAGGGTGTCCACCCTATCAGATAACGTGGTCTGCAAACAAAAGGCATCTCTAGGTGATCAGTTGCCCATACCTCGCAGTCTGTGTAAGGTCTCCATACCACTGCATCGACATCATCCAAAACCCGTCGCCAGTACTCTAGCTTGCCCAGCCTTTGCTGGACAACTACACCGGAATAGGTATACACATACGGCCTCCCTGCTGGTCTCGTTCTCGTGCACAGTGGTCTCGTGACTGCAATGTGCTCCCACGCCCAGATCTGTAGCAATGTCACTCCACTCGCCAAGCTAGTGGATCCTCTGTAGACAATCCGATGGAGATCGTGATACATATCGGCCAAGACACAACTCCCCCAGGAAAACCTCCATGGCTGTGTAATCATCCACTCCAACATCCTCCCCCAACCAACTGCGAATCCCTTCGACCGATGGTCCGGTCCAAGGAAGCCTCCGATGAATGCAGCCAACACAGCCACTAACGCAGGATACCTACTGAAATCCTCCCAGTCTATCCAGTAACCATATATGCCCGGATCGCCACATATCCGCTGAAGTGTCGCGGTACCACCAATCTCCTTGTGGTCATACACCACAAGGGCACCAACAACCGGAATCCCAAGAATCCTGTACACATCCTCGGGCATCACACTCATCTCACCCGTCGGCAGGTGAAAGGTGTTATGCTCTGAATGCCATCTCTCTGCCAAGGCGGTCAACAGTCCCCTGTTGGCCCGAATGCCTCGTGGCATAGCTAACAATGGTCCCAATCCACAATCTGCTATCAACTGTAACTCAGCAGGAGTAAGCTCTCCTATCCGCTCCCAACATAGTGGGAACCGCTCTCTAACCTGGAGGCTTTTAAAAGCCTCCTATTTTGTTTGACCATAACAAGGAACACATCAATCAGACCCATATCACATGATCTATCTACCCAACAAAACATACCAAAGACCCATATCAAGTGCTACATCAATCTATCTGAATATCAAATCAAGTTACTCTATCATCTTCTACTATTTGTTTTTTTTTAGAAAGCAAATTTATCAACACACAAATCATTTCCTATTTGTACTTCACGCATGAATGCAAATTTGTATCCTCATTTACTATTTGCTTTCTATCACAGAAAACAAATTTATCGAAACATCTACTCTTTGTTTTTCAATCGCGAGAAGCAAAGTTATCAAACTCACCTCAATTAATCAATCATTTTTCCTCTTTGTTGATCCGTCACAAAGTTATCCGCTATCTACTCTTTGTTTTCTATTGTGGCCGCAAAGTTATCAGTTCTCTATCAAATTTTCTATCATATCTGCATGATGGTCTTACAATTTATCTATCTATTGACTACGGAAGCAATTTTAAACATCATTTTTCAAAACACAAGCGTTCCAGGGAAAATTTCCTAAATGCGCAATTCTGTTGCCCATATGCGCTAAAACCCAAATGCGCTAAAGTTTTTCTCATATGCGCTAAACTGTTTCCTCGATGCGCTAAAACTCTGCATGCGCTACTCTATCTCGCGGACGCGCCACTCTAACTCCCATATGCGCAACTCTATCTAATGCATAACCCTAACCCTAGATGCGCAATTATGTGCCCTAGATGCGCTACAGGATCAACTAAGCCGACTTTCGCCTAAATGCGCAACTCTACCTATCGGATGCGCTAAAAGATCAATTTTCACCCTACTCCTATATGCGCTACGGAAATTTCTATATGCGCTACAGAATTTATCGAATGCGCTAAAACTTTTCATATATGCGCTAAAACGTGCGAAAAAAAAAAAAGACAGTTGATCTAAAACATTTACAAATTTGATCCAAAATGCAAAATTCGAAATCACAAACGATCGGAATCACTCACCGGTGGTCCATATGCAGGTTGGTCTCTGGTATCGTCACGCTCGCTCAAATCTATGTCTGTGCACTGGGATCTCCATCTCGCCAAGTCACTATCAGAGCTCACTTTTTACTGTAGCAGCAGGGTGAAAATGACACTTCATTTTACCCCTTTTACCTTATAAGGGTCCTTTTAGGGTGGGCATTAATGACATTTTCCTTCATTTCCATATTATTTTTCACTGGGCCTTCATAATCAGCATCTATCGGGAGCTAAATCATAGTTCCCCTACCAATATCAACCTCATCTTCCGTAATTTACCTCCCGAGGGTGCATCATCGACATCAAAAATCATAAACATATCAGGGGCAAATTTTTTTATTATTTTCTTTGAAGCAATGCGTTTCACACATCACTTCAAAGAGGGGCAAAATGTATACGAATAAAAATGGTCATGTCTATAATCCTGGCAATTAATTAAATATTTATTATTTAATTAGTTTTCTAAAATCCTCTACATATGATTAAATTTAATTAATTTAATTATATTGTTCATTCATCTTATTCTTCCTTCATAATTAAATAAATTTATTTTATTTAATTATTTTCATACGTCCACTTAATTAATTAAATAAATACAGTCTATTTATTTAAATTAGTTATCATTGTCTAAATTTAAATTAAATCTTTTGATTTAATTAAATTTAAATATCCTTTTCTTCTATTTTAATTTCTTCTTCTAATTAATTAAACGTTTCATTTAATTAATTTCATAAAAGTGATTTAATTAAATAAATCTTATTTAATTAAAAATATCTTATGCTTTCTTTCTAAATCACAATTAGGTATTTTATTTAATTGTGCAATCTTCTCATATCATAATTAAATATTTTATTTAATTATGAGATCTTTTGCTTTTTTCAATAAAAACCTGATTAAAGCTCTTTTCTTATCACAAACTTTCTTCTGCTTTTAAAAGCTTAATTAAATATTTAATTTAATTAAAAAAGCTGAATATCCTCCACAAATAAATATTTGAATTTTTAATTCATTATTTATCAGCTTTAAATCTTTCTTTTATTCTTTTAAAGAAAGATGATTTCTTATCTTCTTTTCTTTTTCCTCTTTCATAAAAATAGAAAAATCTTGTTTTTAGGTTTCTTCTATTTTCTCTTCAGTTTCATCTTTCTTCACCATTCGATCTGCCAGGAATTATCACAACCGTCAATCAAAAGCCAATCAAAATCATTCAAAAAACTCTATAAATACCTGTGTGAATCCAAGCATTGGTAATAGGCAATTAATTAGAGTTCATGCATTTAATTCATTTAGTATTCATTTATCATAGCATCATGTTTATTTCAAGCTTATTAGTTCAAACCATTATCATAGCTTAATCTTGCATCATACATCATATCAAAATCTCGTTCTTTAGGAAGACAGTTTGTTGAGCCTAGCCTACAATCTGAGAACACAAAGCTGGAATCGACAAAAACACTAAAGATAGAGGACAATAGGACGACAATGGAAGCAGAATACTGAGTTTGCACTTCTTTACTTCTTATGTTCTGTTTTGATATAATGTCCTATTGGTGTGTTTGAATAGTTGTTTCAATTCATTTACGCGTTTATTTTTCAATCACACAGGCACCACTCGGATAAACAAGACCAGCCAATAATAAAAGAAAACTAGGATGTAAATTTGAGGCTCCATCATGATGGACACATTTGGACGGTAGTAACAATAGCTTGCAATCTATCAAGACTTGATTACCTTATAACCTATGAAATTCTAGCGATGAAATGATAGATTAATCATAATGTCACCTTGGGATCACATCACCATGAAAGAACTTCATCCAACATCCTTACGAGTGCAGGTACCACCAAATAGGTATTTGTCAATTTGTCTTCCTCGAGCGAGGGAAATTCAGGAAGAGAAGAGGAAAGCGAGACATGTACTATGTCTAAAAGAGGGAGATCAACTAGAGGTCAAAAGATTAGAAGAAAATTTCGTAAACGCATGGAATTTTTCTTGCTGAAGGGGGGTCATGTTCTTATGATGATGAAAGCATAGGTGAATTTGACGTGCCCTTGAGGTACAAACATCTACGGAAACAATGGGTGCCCAAGGAACTTCCTCCAATAAATACTAATTTTTGTGTCAATGAGAGGATATATCGCATAGCACCATCGTCATTACATGGTTTGGGCCTATTTTGCATGGATGGTATAAAGGTTTGTTACAAAAAAGTTACTGAATTGATGAAGTATGTTGGACCTTGTTACAGTTACAAACATTGGATGCAACTAGTTTGATATACACGAAGTATGCGTAGGTATGCACTGTCAGCAAATTATATACAACTAAAAGATAAGGATCAAAATAAAGGAGTGGCTATATACATTGACGGAAGGCCAAAAGCATCAGGGAATATTGTAGGGTTTATAAACAGTACACGACCTGGGTCAACAAATAAGCAACCCAATTGCATATTCGAGGTGCGTGAGGGAAACCGTGTATTCGTGTGTGCGATAAAATCAATAACTACAGGGGAAGAGTTGCTAATTGATTACAATTTGAATCGCTTAGTTACAAACACAATTACTATGGGGGTGGTACGTACTATGTACCATTTTACCCAACCTTCAATTAATGACTCCAATATACCATTTTATTCTTATGTTTTTTTTCATAAGTCTATTGGTTTCATTTTGGTAATGTTTTTTTATATTTAATTTTTGTCACAGGGGGACGTTGATTGTTGGCAGAGACTCGGCCCGAACCGCAGAATCATGATGTCTTGACCGCTTCTACCCGATAGGTTTACATTGTAATTGTACAAATTAGATCACGAGGAAAATGTTTTATTATTATGTTTTTCATAAGTTTGGGTTAATTTACCGTGTATTTTTAATATTATTGGTGATAATCGAGCACCCGGTGATGAGAGGAGAGCATCCATACTGAGGTGCAATCAATATTTTCTGATGATGACATGGGTTATTCAGCAAACCCTTTTGATATGATAAAGAAGCTCATAAAAATATGCAATGAAGAAATGACTCAGTTGATGTTCAAAATGCCTCAAACAGATGAGATAAGAGAGAGGGTTAAAGTATTGACAGATATTACAAAACTTTCAAGTAAGTTGTCATGAGGTCTTTAATTATAATATAAGTTCATTCATGGTTTTATATTTTATACTCTTTTATGTCATGAACTAAAATATGTGTTGTTTTTATAGGGTTATT